>CM069857.1:90658176-90685676 GCA_036172795.1 Pelodytes ibericus | reverse complement strand
CATAATCATCTCATCATGATATCATCATAATCATCATCATCTCATCATGATATCATCATCTCATCATGATATCATCATCATGATGATAACGATGATGATGATATGATTATATTATGATGATGATGATGATGATGTTGTTGATGATATCATAATGATGATATCATGATTTTGATGATGATATCATGATGATGATGTTGATATCATGATGATGATGATGATGATTATGATATGATTATATTATGATGATGATGATGATGATATCATGATGATGATGATGATGATGATGATGATATCATCATGATGATGTTGATGATATCATAATGATGATATCATGATGATGATGATGATATCATGATGATGATGATGATATAATGATGATGATGATGAAATCATGATGATGATATCATGATGATATCATTATGATATCATGATGATGATGATTATATGATGATGATATCATGATGATGATGATATTATGATGATCTCAAGGTGATGATGATGATGATGATGATGATGATGTGATGATTATGATAATGATGATATCATCAACATCATAATCTCATCATCATCAGCATAATATAATCATATCATCATCATCATTATTATCATGATATCATCATCATATAATCATGATATCATCATCATCATGATATCATCATCATTATATCATCATCATCATTATGATATCATCAACAGCATCATCATGATATCATCATCATCATCATAATATAATCATATCATCATCATCATCATGATATCATTATCATATCATCATGATATCATCATCATCATGATATCATTATCATATCATCATGATATCATCATCATCATGATATCATCATCATCATGATATCATCATCATCATGATATCATCATTATCATTATCATCATGATATCATCATCATCATGATATCATCATCATCATTATCATCATGATATCATCATCATATCATCATGATATCATCATAATCATGATATCATCGTCATCATGATATCATCATCATCATCATATCATCATCATCATATCATCACCATGAGATCATCATGAGATCATCATGATATCATCATCATCATCATCATCAATATCATCATGATATAATCATCATCTCATCATGATATCATCATCATCATCATCATCATCATCTCTTCATGATATCATCATCTCATCATGATATCATCATCATCATCATCATCATCATCATGATATCATCATAATCATCACATCATCATCATCATCACCATGAGATCATCATGATATTATCGTCATCATGATATCATTATCATATCATCATCATCATCATCATATCATCATCATCATCATCATCATGATATAATGATATCATGATATCATCATTATGATTTCATCATCATATCATCATAATCATCACATCATCATCATCATCATCATCATCATCACCTTGAGATCATCATAATATCATCATCATCATGATATCATCATCATATAATCATCATCATCATGATATCATAATGATATCATCATGATATCATCATCATGATTTCATCATCATCATCATTATATCATCATCATCATCATGATATCATCATCATCATCATGATATCATCATTATGATATCATCAACATCATCATGATGATATAATCATCATCATCATCATCATCATCATCATGATATCATCATCATCATCATCATAATATAATCATATCATAATCATCATCATCATCATCATGATATCAACATCATCATCATGATATCATCATCAAAATCATGATATCATCATTATGATATCATCAACAACATCATCATCATCATCATCATAATATAATCATATCATCATCATCGTTATTATCATGATATCATCATCATCTCATCATGATATCATCATCATCATCATCATTATAATATAATCATATCATCATCATCATTATCATCATGATATCATCATCATCTCATCATGATATCATCATCATCGTCATCTCATCATGATATCATTATCATCATCATCATCTCATCATGATATCATCATCATCTCATCATGATACCATCATCATCATCTCATGATATCATCATCATCATGATATCATCATCATCATCATCATCATCATCATCATGATATCATCATCATTATCATCATGATATCATCATAATCATCACATCATCATCACCATGAGATCATCATGAGATCATCATGATATCATCGTCATCATCATCATCATAATATAATCATATCATCATCATCATCATTATCATCATGATATAATCATCATCTCATCATGATATCATCTTCATCATCATCATCATCTCTTCATGATATCATCATCTCATCATGATATCATCATCATCATCATCATCATCATCATCATGATATCATCATCATATCATCATCATCACCATGATATCATCATAATAATCACATCATCATCATCATCACCATGAGATCATCATGATATCATCATCATCATGATATCATCATCATATCATCATCATCATCATATCATCATCATGATATAAGGATTTCATGATATCATCATTATGATTTCATCATCATATCATCATAATCATCACATCATCATCATCATGATATCATCATAATCATCACATCATCATCATCATCACCATGAGATCATCATGATATCATCGTCATCATGATATCATCATCATGATATCATCATCATATCATCATCATCATATCATCATCATCATCATGATATAATGATATCATGATATCATCATATCATCATCATTATCACATGAGATCATCATGATATCATCGTCATCATGAGATCATCATAATATCATCATCATCATCATGATATCATCATCATATAATCATCATCATCATGATATCATAATGATATCATCATCATGATTTCATCATCATCATCATGATATCATCATCATCATCATCATGATATCATCATCATCATCATGATATCATCATTATGATATCATCAACATCATCATCATGATGTCATCATCATCATCATCATCAGGATATCATCATCATCATCATCATCATCATGATATCATCAACATCATCATCATCATCATCATAATATAATCATATCATAATCATCATCATCTTCATCATCATGATATCATCTTCATCATAATATAATCATTCATCATCATCATGATATCATCATTATGATATAATCAACATCATCATCATGATATCATCATCAAAATCATGATATCATCATTATGATATCATCAACATCATCATCATCATCATCATCATCATCATCATCATAATATAATCATATCATCATCATCATTATCATCATGATATCATCATCATCTCATCATGATATCATCATCATCATCATCATGATATCATTATCATATCATCATGATATCATCATCATCATGATATCATTATCATATCATCATGATATCATCATCATCATGATATCATTATCATATCATCATGATATCATCATCATCATCATCATCATCATCATCATCATCTCATCAGGATATCATCATCATCATCATCTCATCATCATCTCATCATGATATCATCATCATCATCATCATCATCATCTCATCATGATTTTATCATCATCAGAATCATCTCATCATGATATCATCATCTCATCATGATATCATCATCATCATCTCATCATGATATCATCATCATCATCATCATCATCATCATATCATCATCATCATCTCATCATAATATCATCATCATCATCTCATCATGAAATCACCATTATCATCATCTCATCATGATATCATCACCATCATCTCATCATGATATCATCATAATCATCATCATCATCATCATCATCATCATCATCATCATCATCATCATCATCATCATCTCATCATGATATCATCATCATCATCATCTCATCATGATATCATCATCATCATCTCATCATGATATCATCATCATCATCATCTCATCATGATATCATCATCATCATCATGATATCATCATCATCTCATCATGATATCATCATCATCTCATCATGATATCGTCATCATCATCATGATATCATAATCATCATCATCATAATATCATCATCATCATCATGATATCATCATCATCATCATCATCATGATATCATCATCATTATCATCATCATCATCATCATCATCATAATATAATCATATCATCATCATCATCATCATCATCATCATCATCATGATATCATCATCATCATCATCATCATATCATCATCTCATCATGATATCATCATCATCATCATGATATCATAATCATCATCATCATAATATCATCATCATCATCATGATATCATCATCATCATCATCATCATCATCATCATCATCATCATCATATCATCATATCATCATAATCATCATCATCATGATATCATCATCATCATGAGATCATCATCATCATGATATCATCATCATCATATCATCATCATCATCATGATATCATCATTATCATCTCATGATATCATCATCATCATATCATCATCATCATCATGATATCATCATAATCATCACATCATCATCACCATGAGATCATCATGAGATCATCATGATATCATCGTCATCATCATCATCATTATCATCATGATATAATCATCATCTCATCATGATATCATCATCATCATCATCATCATCATCATCATCATCATCTCTTCATGATATCATCATCTCATCATGATATCATCATCATCATCTTCATCATGATATCATCATCATATCATCATCATCATCACCATGATATCATCATAATCATCAGATCATCATCATCATCACCATGAGATCATCATGATATCATCGTCATCATGATATCATCATCATATCATCATCATCATCATATCATCATCATCATCATCATGATATAATGATATCATGATATCATCATTATGATTTCATCATCATATCATCATCATCATCATCATCATCACCATGAGATCATCATAATATCATCATCATCATGATATCATCATCATATAATCATCATCATCATGATATCATAATGATATCATCATGATATCATCATCATGATTTCATCATCATCATCATTATATCATCATCATCATCATGATATCATCATCATCATCATGATATCATCATTATGATATCATCAACATCATCATGATGATATCATCATCATCATCATCATCATCATCATCATCAACATAATATAATCATATCATAATCATCATCATCATCATCATCATCATCATCATCATGATATCATCATCATCATAATATAATCATTCATCATCATCATGATACCATCATCATCATCATGATGTCATCATCATCTCATCATGATATCACCATCTCATCATGATATCATCATCTCATCATGATATCATCATGATATCATCATCATCATCATCATCATCATCATCATCATGATATCATCATCATAATCATCATCTCATCATGATTTTATCATCATCATCATCATCATCATCTCATCATCATCTCATCATGATATCATCATCATCATCATCTCATCATGATTTTATCATCATCATCATCATCATCATCATCATCATCATCTCATCAGGATATCATCATCATCATCTCATCATCATCTCATCATGATATCATCATCATCATCATCATCTCATCATGATGTTATCATCATCATCATCATCTCATCATGATATCATCATCATTATCTCATCATGATATCATCATCTCATCATGATATCATCATCTCATCATGATATCATAATCATCATCTCATCATGATATCATCATCATCATCATATCATCATCATCATCATCATCATCTCATCATGATATCATCATCATCATCTCATCATGATATAACCATTATCATCATCTCATCATGATATCATCACCATCATCTCATCATGATATCATCATAATCATCATCATCATCATCATCATCATCATCATCTCATCATGATATCATCATCATCATCATCATCATCATCATCATCTCATCATGATATCATCATCATCGTCATCTCATCATGATATCATCATCATCATCATCATCTCATCATGATATCATCATCATCATCATTATCATCATCTCATCATGATATCATCATCATCTCATCATGATATCATCATCATCTCATCATGATATCATCATCATCATCATGATATCATAATCATCATCATCATAATATCATCATCATCATCTCATCATGATATCATCATCATCATCATCATCATCATCATCATCATCATCAATATCTCATCATGATATCATCATCATCTCATCATGATATCATCATCATCTCATCATGATATCATCATCATCATCATGATATCATAATCATCATCATCATAATATCATCATCATCATCATGATATCATCATCATCATCATCATCATGATATCATCATCATTATCATCATCATCATCATCATCATCATCATCATCATCATCATCATAATCATAATATAATCATATCATCATCATCATCATCATCATCATGATATCATCATCATCATCATCATCATCATCATCATCATCATCATCATCATCATATCATCATCTCATCATGATATCATCATCATCATCATGATATCATAATCATCATCATCATAATATCATCATTATCATCATCATCATCTCATCATTATATCATCATCATCATCATCATCATCTCATCATGATATCATTATCATCATCATCATCTCATCATGATATCATCATCATCATCATCTCATCATTATATCATCATCATCATCATCATCATCATCAACATCTTATCATGATATCATCATCATTATCATCTCATCATGATATCATCATCATCATCATCTCATCATGATATCATCATCATCATCTCATCATGATATCATCATCATCATCTCATCATGATATCATCATAATCATCATCTCATCATGATATCATCATCATCATCTCATCATGATATCATCATCATCATCATCATCATCAAATCACCATGCTATCATCATCATCTCATCATAATATCATCATCATCTCATCATGATATCATCATCATCATCATCATCATCATCTCATCATGATATCATCATCATCTCATCATGATATCATCATCATCATCTCATCATGATATCATCATCATCATCATCATGATATCATCATCATCATCATCATCATCATCATCATCATCATCATCATCTCATCATGATATCATCATCATCTCATCATGATATCATCATCATCATCTCATCATGATATCATCATCATTATCATCATCATCATCTCATCATGATATCATCATCATCATCATCATCATCTCATCATGATATCATCATCATCATCTCATCATTATATCATCATCATCATCATCATCATCATCATCATCATCTCATCATGATATCATTATCATCATCATCATCTCATCATGATATCATCATCATCATCATCTCTTCATTATATCATCATCATCATCATCATCATCATCATCAACATCTTATCATGATATCATCATCATCATCTCATCATGATATCATCATCATCATCATCATCTCATCATGATATCATCATCATCATCTCATCATGATATCATCATAATCATCATCTCATCATGATATCATCATAATCATCATCTCATCATGATATCATCATCATCATCATCTCATCATGATATCATCATCATCATCATCAAATCATCATGCTATCGTCATCATCTCATCATAATATCATCATCATCTCATCATGATATCATCATCATCATCTCATCATGATATCATCATCATCATCATCATCATCAAATCATCATGCTATCATCATTATCATCATCAACTCATCAAAATATCATCATCATCTCATCATGATATCATCATAATATCATCATCATCATCATCATCATCATCATCATCATCATCATCTCATCATTATATCATCATCATCATCTCATCATGATATCATCATAATCATCATCATCATCTCATCATGATATCATCATCATCATCTCATCATGATATCATCATCATCATCTCATCATGATATCATCATCATCATCTCATCATAATATCATCATCATCTCATCATGATATCATCATCATCATCTCATCATGATATCATCATCATCATCTCATCATGATGTCATCATCATTATCATCATCATCATCATCATCTCATCATAATATCATCATCATCCCATCATGATATCATCATCATCATCATCATCATCATCATCATCAACATCTTATCATGATATCATCATCATCATCATCTCATCATGATATCATCATCATCATCATCTCATCATGATATCATCATCATCATCATCTCATCATGATATCATCATCTCATCATGATATCATCATCATCATCTCATCATGATATCATCATAATCATCATCTCATCATGATATCATCATCATCATCTCATCATGATATCATCATCATCATCATCATCATCATCAAATCATCATGCTATCATCATCATCTCATCATAATATCATCATCATCTCATCATGATATCATCATCATCATCATCATCATCATCTCATCATGATATCATCATCATCTCATCATGATATCATCATCAAAAGAGTAAAATGGGAGAGGTAAATGCGCTCTGAGGGATATAGCACTAGCAGCAACTAGCCCAGCAGTTATCCCAACAAACTGCAATACAGATAAACAACCAACATATACAAAGTGGCAGTGCGCTTATGTGCTGAAAAGTGGATAAAGTGCAATCAGGTAATTTGTGCAGCTTATACAGAGTATGTACCCCGTAGGGCAAATAGAAGAAAAAAACGTTTACACTTACACACAGTCCCTGATGGTATGGGACACAGTAAATGATGTAAGGCAAATCTTGATATAAGACCTCCAAAGAATAGAAGATGGTGTTAGTACACAAAACTTCAATTTAATACAAAAAGTGCTTAAAATATCTTACACTTCGGTTTTGGAGTAGCAGCAAAATCTTGGAGCATAGATAAAAATAGCAGGATCCGGAAAAAGCTCTAATGGGTAGTAGTAGATCGTGATCAACGCGTTTCGCCTCTAGGTAGTAGGCTTCATCAGGATCCAATAGTACCCATGAGAGACAGAGCAGTTTATATACTGTGCATATCAATTAAACAATAATTACATCACTATTAGGGCGACATAGCTAACAGCGTCGCGTCATACTATATGCGACCATATAAGCCGAAAAAAAAAAAAAAAAAAAAAAAAAAAAATTCAAACCAGTTTTTCGGCTTTTTCGCTATTCTGTAGTTAGATTCGGCTTTTTCCGTCATCTGTTCGTCTTCTGAGTACTTCCGATGGTGTTCATTTTCGTATTGACTACCTCTCGGATATTCTTCGGCTTTTTGTTCGAATTAGCGACTTCGTATTAACTTCTTTGGTCTTTTGAATAGGAGCCAATACGATATTCGAATGGAGGAAAGTCGGTTTATACATAGGAAGCTCGGTTTTGAATAGTGTCTTTTGTCCGAACAAGCAACTATAGTCCACATAGTTCACTCAGTATTAAATCCATGCAATATAAAACATAAAAATAATTAGATACACTCATAATACATTTACAAAAAGTATAACTTAGTGCGAAATTTAGTAGGAAAAAATTATTAAAAAATTATTAAAAAATCTATTTTAATTAGTAAGTAGTTTGCTTACAAAACTTTAAAATATTAGAAAAAAGTATATCTAAAAAACATATGTATAGTACCAATTTCGCACACAGTTTTAGATAAAGTTAAACAGATCAAAATCTGCGTTAAGGCCCGTGGGGTGTAAAGTGTTCATTTTAAAAACCCACTCCATTTCAGTTTGTCCAATTTTTTTGATATTGTTACCTCCTCTCCAATATTTTTTTACTATCATTATAGGCCAGAATTTAAGGTTTTTTGGATTTTTGTGGTGACATTCTAAGAAGTGTTGAGGTAGGGAATATTGTGTGTTTCCCTTCCTTATGTTGGTCACGTGTTCTTCTATTCGTTTTTTTAAAGGCCTTATTGTCCTGCCTATATATTGGAGTCCGCAGGGACATTCTACAACATAAATTACGTTTTTAGTATGGCATGTCATAAATTCTTTTATTTCAAACTTTTCGGAGGTAGCCGTAGCAATAAAAGAGAGTATGGGGCTTTTTTCGCTATTTTTTGCTATTTTTATCTATGCTCCAAGATTTTGCTGCTACTCCAAAACCGAAGTGTAAGATATTTTAAGCACTTTTTGTATTAAATTGAAGTTTTGTGTACTAACACCATCTTCTATTCTTTGGAGGTCTTATATCAAGATTTGCCTTACATCATTTACTGTGTCCCATACCATCAGGGACTGTGTGTAAGTGTAAACGTTTTTTTCTTCTATTTGCCCTACGGGGTACATACTCTGTATAAGCTGCACAAATTACCTGATTGCACTTTATCCACTTTTCAGCACATAAGCGCACTGCCACTTTGTATATGATGATATCATCATCATCATCTCATCATGATATCATCATCATGATATCATCATCATCATGATATCATCATCATCATCATCATCATCATCATCATCATCTCATCATGATATCATCATCATCTCATCATGATATCATCATCATCATCATCTCATCATGATATCATCATCATTATCATCATCATCATCTCATCATGATATCATCATCATCATCATCATCATCTCATCATGATATCATCATCATCATCTCATCATTATATCATCATCATCATCATCATCATCATCATCATCATCATCATCTCATCATGATATCATTATCATCATCATCATCATCTCATCATGATATCATCATCATCATCATCTCTTCATTATATCATCATCATCATCATCATCATCATCAACATCTTATCATGATATCATCATCATCATCTCATCATGATATCATCATCATCATCATCATCATCTCATCATGATATCATCATCATCATCTCATCATGATATCATCATAATCATCATCTCATCATGATATCATCATAATCATCATCTCATCATGATATCATCATCATCATCATCTCATCATGATATCATCATCATCATCATCAAATCATCATGCTATCGTCATCATCTCATCATAATATCATCATCATCTCATCATGATATCATCATCATCATCTCATCATGATATCATCATCATCATCATCATCATCATCATCATCAAATCATCATGCTATCATCATTATCATCATCAACTCATCAAAATATCATCATCATCTCATCATGATATCATCATAATATCATCTTCATCATCATCATCATCATCATCTCATCATTATATCATCATCATCATCTCATCATGATATCATCATAATCATCATCTCATCATGATATCATCATCAACATCAAATCATCATGCTATCATCATCATCATCATCATCATCAACTCATCAAAATATCATCATCATCTCATCATGATATCATCATAATATCATCATCATCATCATCATCATCATCATCATCATCTCATCATGATATCATCATCATCTCATCATGATATCATCATCATCATCTCATCATGATATCATCATCATCATCTCATCATGATATCATCATCATCATCTCATCATAATATCATCATCATCTCATCATGATATCATCATCATCATCTCATCATGATATCATCATCATCATCTCATCATGATGTCATCATCATTATCATCATCATCATCATCATCTCATCATAATATCATCATCATCTCATCATGATATCATCATCATCATCATCATCATCATCATCTCATCATGATATCATCATCATCATCATCTCATCATGATGTCATCATCATCATCATCTCATCATAATATCATCATCATCATCATCATCATCATCTCATCATGATGTCATCATCATCATCATCTTATCATGACATCATCATAATCTCATCATCATCTCATCATGATTTCTTCATCATCATCATCATCTCATCATAATATCATGATATCATCATCATCTCATCATGATATCATCATCATCATCATCATCATCATCTCATCATGATATCATCATCATCATCATCATCATCATCATCATCATCATCTCATCATAATATCATCATCATCTCATCATAATATCATGATATCATCATCATCTCATCATGATATCATCATCATCATCATCATCATCTCATCATGATATCATCATCATCATCATCATCATCATCATCATCATCATCATCATCTCATCATAATATCATCATCATCTCATCATAATATCATCATCATCATCATCATCATCATCATCTCATCATGATATCATCATCATCATCATCTCATCATGATGTCATCATCATCATCATCATCTCATCATGATATCATCATCATCATCATCATCTCATCATGATATCATCATCATCATCATCTCATCATGATATCATCATCATCGTCATCTCATCATGATATCATCATCATCATCATCATCATCATCATCATCATCTCATCATAATATCATCATCATCATCTCATCATAATATCATCATCATCATCATCATCATGATCTCATCATAATATCATCATCATCATCATCATCATCATCATCATCATCTCATAATGATATCATCATCATCATCTCATCATGATATCATCATCATCATCTCATCATGATATCATCATAATCATCATCATCATCTCATCGTGATATCATCATCATCATCATCATCATCATCATCAAATCATCATGCTATCATCATCATCATCATCATCAACTCATCAAAATATCATCATCATCTCATCATAATATCATCATCATCATCATCATCATCATGATATCATCATAATATCATCATCATCATCATCATCATCATCATCATCATCATCATCATCATCATCATCATCATCATCATCATCTCATCATGATATCATCATCATCATCTCATCATTATATCATCATCATCATCATCATCTCATCATAATATCATTATCATCATCAACTCATCAAAATATCATCATCATCTCATCATGATATCATCATAATATCATCATCATCATTATCTCATCATGATATCATCATCATCATCTCATCATGATATCATCATCATCATCATCTCATCATGATATCATCATCATCATCATCATCATCTCATCATGATATCATCATCATCATCTCATCATGATATCATCATCATCATCATCATCATCATCATCATCATCATCAAATCATCATCATCAAATCATCATGCTATCATCATTATCATCATCATCATCATCATCTCATCATGATATCATTATCATCTCATCATACTATCATCATCATCATCATCATCATCTCATCATGATATCATCATCATCATCTCATCATGATGTCATCATCATCATCATCACCATCTCATCATAATATCATCATCATCATCATCTCATCATGATATCATCATCATCATCATAATCATCATCATCTCATCATGATATCATCATCATCATCTCATCATGATATCATCCTCATCATCATCATCATCATCATCATCATCATCTCATCATAATATCATCATCATCATCACATCATAATATCATCATCATCATCATCATCTCATCATATCATCATCATCATCTCATCATGATGTCATCATCATCATCATCCCATCATGATATCATCATCATCATAATCATCATCATCTCATCATGATATCATCATCATCATCATCATCATCTCATCATCATCATCATCATCATCATCATCATCATCATCATCTCTTCATGATATCATCATCTCATCATGATATCATTATCATCATCATCTCATCATGATATCATTATCATCATCATCTCATCATGATATCATCATCTCATCATGATATCATCATCATCATCATCATCATCATCTCATCATAATATCATCATCATCATCATCATCATCTCATCATGATATCATCATAATCTCATCATGATATCATCATCATGATATCATCATCATGATATCATCATCATGATATCATCATCATGATATCATCATCATGATATCATCATCATAATCTCATCATGATATCATCATCATCTCATCATGATATCATCATTATCATCATCATCTCATCATGATATCATCATCATCATCATCATCATCATCTCATTATCATCTCATCATGATATCATCATCATCATCATCATGATATCATCATCATCATCTCATCATCATCTCATCATTATATCATCATCATCATCATCATCATCTCATCATGATATCATCATCATCATCATCATCATCATAATCATCAAATCATCATGCTATCATCATCATCATCATCATCATCATCATCATCTCATCATGATATCATCATCATCATCATCATCATCATCATCATCATCATCATCATCATCATCATCTCATCATAATATCATCATCATCTCATCATAATATCATCATCATCATCATCATCATCTCATCATCATCATCTCATCATGATATCATCATGATATCATCATCATCATCATCATCATCTCTTCATGATATCATCATCATCATCATCATCATCATCATCTCATCATGATATCATTATCATCATCATCTCATCATGATATCAATATCATCATCATCATCATCTCATCATGATATCATCATCATAATCATCATCTCATCATAATATCATCATCATCTCATCATGATATCATTATCATCATCTTCTCATCATGATATCATCATCATCATCATCATCATCATCATCATCATCATCATCATCATCATCTCATCATGATACCATCATCATCATCTCATCATGATAATATCATCATCATCATCATGATGTCATCATAATCATCATCATCAAATCATCATGCTATCATCATCATCTTCATCTCATCATAATATCATCATAATCTCAACATGATATCATCATAATATCATCATCATCATCATCATCATCATCTCATCATGATATCATCATCATCATCATCATCATCATCATCATCATCTCATCATGATATCATCATCATCATCTCATCATTATATCATCATCATCATCATCATCATCATCATCATCTCATCATGATATCATCATCATCATCTCATCATGATATCATCATCATCATCATCATCTCATCATGATATCATCATCATCATCTCATCATGATATCATCATCATCATCTCATCATGATATCATCATCATCATCTCATCATGATATCATCATAATCATCATCTCATCATGATATCATCATCATCATCATCTCATCATGATATCATCATCATCATCTCATCATGATATCATCATCATTATCATCATCATCATCTCATCATGATATCATCATCATCATCATCATCATATCATCATGATATCATCATCATCATCTCATCATTATATCATCATCATCATCATCATCATCATCATCATCATCATCTCATCATGATATCATTATCATCATCATCATCTCATCATGATATCATCATCATCATCATCTCTTCATTATATCATCATCATCATCATCATCATCATCATCATCATCATCAACATCTTATCATGATATCATCATCATCATCTCATCATGATATCATCATCATCATCATCATCTCATCATGATATCATCATCATCATCTCATCATGATATCATCATAATCATCATCTCATCATGATATCATCATAATCATCATCTCATCATGATATCATCATCATCATCTCATCATGATATCATCATCATCATCATCAAATCATCATGCTATCGTCATCATCTCATCATAATATCATCATCATCTCATCATGATATCATCATCATCATCTCATCATGATATCATCATCATCATCATCATCATCAAATCATCATGCTATCATCATTATCATCATCAACTCATCAAAATATCATCATCATCTCATCATGATATCATCATAATATCATCATCATCATCATCATCATCTCATCATTATATCATCATCATCATCTCATCATGATATCATCATAATCATCATCATCATCTCATCATGATATCATCATCATCATCTCATCATGATATCATCATCATCATCTCATCATGATATCATCATCATCATCTCATCATAATATCATCATCATCTCATCATGATATCATCATCATCATCTCATCATGATATCATCATCATCATCTCATCATGATGTCATCATCATTATCATCATCATCATCATCATCATCATCTCATCATAATATCATCATCATCCCATCATGATATCATCATCATCATCATCATCATCATCATCATCAACATCTTATCATGATATCATCATCATCATCATCTCATCATGATATCATCATCATCATCATCTCATCATGATATCATCATCATCATCATCTCATCATGATATCATCATCATCATCTCATCATGATATCATCATCATCATCTCATCATGATATCATCATAATCATCATCTCATCATGATATCATCATCATCATCTCATCATGATATCATCATCATCATCATCATCATCATCATCAAATCATCATGCTATCATCATCATCTCATCATAATATCATCATCATCTCATCATGATATCATCATCATCATCATCATCATCATCATCTCATCATGATATCATCATCATCTCATCATGATATCATCATCATCATCTCATCATGATATCATCATCATGATATCATCATCATCATGATATCATCATCATCATCATCATCATCATCATCATCATCATCTCATCATGATATCATCATCATCTCATCATGATATCATCATCATCATCATCATCATCATCTCATCATGATATCATCATCATCATCATCATCATCTCATCATGATATCATCATCATTATCATCATCATCATCTCATCATGATATCATCATCATCATCATCATCATCTCATCATGATATCATCATCATCATCTCATCATTATATCATCATCATCATCATCATCATCATCATCATCATCATCATCTCATCATGATATCATTATCATCATCATCATCATCTCATCATGATATCATCATCATCATCATCTCTTCATTATATCATCATCATCATCATCATCATCATCATCATCAACATCTTATCATGATATCATCATCATCATCTCATCATGATATCATCATCATCATCATCATCATCTCATCATGATATCATCATCATCATCTCATCATGATATCATCATAATCATCATCTCATCATGATATCATCATAATCATCATCTCATCATGATATCATCATCATCATCATCTCATCATGATATCATCATCATCATCATCAAATCATCATGCTATCGTCATCATCTCATCATAATATCATCATCATCTCATCATGATATCATCATCATCATCTCATCATGATATCATCATCATCATCATCATCATCATCATCAAATCATCATGCTATCATCATTATCATCATCAACTCATCAAAATATCATCATCATCTCATCATGATATCATCATAATATCATCTTCATCATCATCATCATCATCATCATCATCTCATCATTATATCATCATCATCATCTCATCATGATATCATCATAATCATCATCTCATCATGATATCATCATCATCATCATCAACATCAAATCATCATGCTATCATCATCATCATCATCATCATCAACTCATCAAAATATCATCATCATCTCATCATGATATCATCATAATATCATCATCATCATCATCATCATCTCATCATGATATCATCATCATCATCTCATCATGATATCATCATCATGATCTCATCATGATATCATCATCATCATCTCATCATGATATCATCATCATCATCTCATCATAATATCATCATCATCTCATCATGATATCATCATCATCATCTCATCATGATATCATCATCATCATCTCATCATGATGTCATCATCATTATCATCATCATCATCATCTCATCATAATATCATCATCATCTCATCATGATATCATCATCATCATCTCATCATGATATCATCATCATCATCATCTCATCATGATGTCATCATCATCATCATCATCTCATCATAATATCATCATCATCATCATCATCATCATCTCATCATGATGTCATCATCATCATCATCTTATCATGACATCATCATAATCTCATCATCATCTCATCATGATGTCTTCATCATCATCATCATCTCATCATAATATCATGATATCATCATCATCTCATCATGATATCATCATCATCATCATCATCATCATCTCATCATGATATCATCATCATCATCATCATCATCATCATCATCATCATCTCATCATAATATCATCATCATCTCATCATAATATCATCATCATCATCATCATCATCATCTCATCATGATATCATCATCATCATCATCTCATCATGATGTCATCATCATCATCATCATCATCTCATCATGATATCATCATCATCATCATCATCTCATCATGATATCATCATCATCATCATCTCATCATGATATCATCATCATCGTCATCTCATCATGATATCATCATCATCATCATCATCATCATCATCATCATCTCATCATAATATCATCATCATCATCTCATCATAATATCATCATCATCATCATCATCATGATCTCATCATAATATCATCATCATCATCATCATCATCATCATCTCATAATGATATCATCATCATCATCTCATCATGATATCATCATCATCATCTCATCATGATATCATCATAATCATCATCATCATCTCATCGTGATATCATCATCATCATCATCATCATCATCAAATCATCATGCTATCATCATCATCATCATCATCAACTCATCAAAATATCATCATCATCTCATCATAATATCATCATCATCATCATCATCATCATGATATCATCATAATATCATCATCATCATCATCATCATCATCATCATCATCATCATCATCATCATCATCATCATCTCATCATGATATCATCATCATCATCTCATCATTATATCATCATCATCATCATCATCTCATCATAATATCATTATCATCATCAACTCATCAAAATATCATCATCATCTCATCATGATATCATCATAATATCATCATCATCATTATCTCATCATGATATCATCATCATCATCTCATCATGATATCATCATCATCATCATCTCATCATGATATCATCATCATCATCATCTCATCATGATATCATCATCATCATCTCATCATGATATCATCATCATCATCATCATCATCATCATCGTCATCATCATCATCAAATCATCATCATCAAATCATCATGCTATCATCATTATCATCATCATCATCATCATCTCATCATGATATCATTATCATCTCATCATACTATCATCATCATCATCATCATCATCTCATCATGATATCATCATCATCATCTCATCATGATGTCATCATCATCATCATCACCATCTCATCATAATATCAGCATCATCATCATCTCATCATGATATCATCATCATCATCATAATCATCATCATCTCATCATGATATCATCATCATCATCTCATCATGATATCATCCTCATCATCATCATCATCATCATCTCATCATAATATCATCATCATCATCACATCATAATATCATCATCATCATCATCATCATCTCATCATATCATCATCATCATCTCATCATGATGTCATCATCATCATCATCCCATCATGATATCATCATCATCATAATCATCATCATCTCATCATGATATCATCATCATCATCATCATCATCTCATCATCATCATCATCATCATCATCATCATCATCATCATCATCATCATCATCATCATCATCATCATCATCATCATCATCATCATCTCTTCATGATATCATCATCTCATCATGATATCATTATCATCATCATCTCATCATGATATCATTATCATCATCATCTCATCATGATATCATCATCTCATCATGATATCATCATCATCATCATCATCATCATCATCTCATCATAATATCATCATCATCATCATCATCATCTCATCATGATATCATCATAATCTCATCATGATATCATCATCATGATATCATCATCATGATATCATCATCATGATATCATCATCATAATCTCATCATGATATCATCATCATCTCATCATGATATCATCATTATCATCATCATCTCATCATGATATCATCATCATCATCATCATCATCATCATCTCATTATCATCTCATCATGATATCATCATCATCATCATCATGATATCATCATCATCATCTCATCATCATCTCATCATTATATCATCATCATTATCATCATCATCATCATCATCATCATCATCATCATCATCATCATAATCATCAAATCATCATGCTATCATCATCATCATCATCATCATCATCATCTCATCATGATATCATCATCATCATCATCATCATCATCATCATCATCATCATCATCATCTCATCATAATATCATCATCATCTCATCATAATATCATCATCATCATCATCATCATCTCATCATCATCATCTCATCATGATATCATCATGATATCATCATCATCATCATCATCATCTCTTCATGATATCATCATCATCATCATCATCATCATCTCATCATGATATCATTATCATCATCATCTCATCATGATATCAATATCATCATCATCATCATCTCATCATGATATCATCATCATAATCATCATCTCATCATAATATCATCATCATCTCATCATGATATCATTATCATCATCTTCTCATCATGATATCATCATCATCATCATCATCATCATCATCATCATCATCATCATCTCATCATGATACCATCATCATCATCTCATCATGATAATATCATCATCATCATCATGATGTCATCATAATCATCATCATCATGATGTCATCATAATCATCATCATCAAATCATCATGCTATCATCATCATCTTCATCTCATCATAATATCATCATAATCTCAACATGATATCATCATAATATCATCATCATCATCATCATCATCTCATCATGATATCATCATCATCATCATCATCATCATCATCTCATCATGATATCATCATCATCATCTCATCATGATATCATCATCATCATCATCATCATCATCATCTCATCATGATATCATCATCATCATCTCATCATGATATCATCATCATCATCATCATCTCATCATGATATCATCATCATCATCTCATCATGATATCATCATCATCATCTCATCATGATATCATCATCATCATCTCATCATGATATCATCATAATCATCATCTCATCATGATATCATCATCATCATCATCTCATCATGATATCATCATCATCATCATCAACTAATCATGCTATCATCATCATCTCATCATAATATCATCATCATCTCATCATGATATCATCATCATCATCTCATCATGATATCATCATCATCATCATCATCATGATATCATCATCATCATCATCATCATCATCATCATCATCATCATCATCATCAAATCATCATGCTATCAGCATTATCATCATCAACTCATCAAAATATCATCATCAACTCATCATGATATCATCATAATATCATTATCATCATCATCTCATCATGATATCATCATCATCATCTCATCATGATATCATCATCATCATCATCATCATCATCTCATCATGATATCATCATCATCAAATCATCATGATATCATCATCATCATCATCTCATCATGATATTATCATCATCATCATCATCATCATCATCATCATCATCTCATCATGATATCATCATCATCATCATCATCATCATCATCATCATCATCATCATCATCATTTCATCATGATATCATCATCATCAAATCATCATGATATCATCATCATCATCATCTCATCATGATATTATCATCATCATCATCATCATCTCATCATGATATCATCATCATCATCATCATCTCATCATAATATCATCATCATCTCATCATAATATCATCATCATCATCATCATCATCTCATCATGATATCATCATCATCATCTCATCATGATGTCATCATCATCATCATCATCTCATCATAATATCATCATCATCTCATCATGATGTCATCATCATCATCATTTCATCATGATATCATCATAATCTCATCATGATATCATCATCATCATCTCATCATGATATCATCATCTCATCATGATATCATCATTATCATCATCATCTCTTCATGATATCATCTTATCATGCTATCATCATCATCATCATCATCTCATCATGATATCATCATCATCTCATCATGATATCATCATCATCATCTCATCATGATATCATCATCATCATCATCATCATCAAATCATCATGCTATCATCATTATCATCATCAACTCATCAAAATATCATCATCATCTCATCATGATATCATCATAATATCATCATCATCTCATCATGATATCATAATCATCATCTCATCATGATATCATCATCATCATCTCATCATGATATCATCATCATCATCTCATCATAATATCATCATCATCTCATCATGATATCATCATCATCATCTCATCATGATATCATCATCTTCATCTCATCATGATGTCATCATCATTATCATCATCATCATCATCTCATCATAATATCATCATCATCTCATCATGATATCATCATCATCATCATCATCTCATCATGATATCATAATCATCATCATCATCATCATCATCATCTCATCATGATGTCATCATCATCATCATCTCATCATAATATCATCATCATCATCATCATCATCATCATCATCATCATCTCATCATGATGTCATCATCATCATCATCTCATCATGACATCATCATAATCTCATCATGATATCATCATCATCTCATCATGATATAATCATCATCTCATCATGATATCATCATTATCATCATCATCATCTCATCATGATATCATCATGATATCATCATCATCTCATCATGATATCATCATAATATCATCATCATCATCATCATCATCATCATAATATCATCATCATCTCATCATGACATCATCATCATCATCTCATCATGATACCATCATCATCATCATATCATCATGTCATCATCATCATCATCATCTCATCATAATATCATCATCATCATCATCATCTCATCATGATGTCATCATCATCATCATCATCATCTCATCATGATATCATCATAATCTCATCATGATATCATCATCATCATCTCAACATGATATCATCATCTCATCATGATATCATCATTATCATCATCATCTCATCATCATCATCTCATCATAATATCATCATCATCATCATCATCTCATCATGATGTCATCATCATCATCATCATCTCATCATGATATCATCATCTCATCATGATATCATCATTATCATCATCATCTCATCATGATATCATCATCATCATGATATCATCATCATCTCATCATGATATCATCATCATCTTCATCATCATCATCTCATCATGATATCATCATCATCTCATCATGATATCATCATCATCATCATCATCATCTCATCATGATATCATCATCATCTCATCATGATATCATCATCATCATCTCATCATGATATCATCATCATCATGATATCATCATCATCATCATCATCATCATCATCATCATCATCATCATCATCATCATCATCATCATCATCTCATCATGATATCATCATCATCATCTCATCATGATATCATCATCATTATCATCATCATCATCATCTCATCATGATATCATCATCATCATCATCTCATCATGATATCATCATCATCATCTCATCATTATATCATCATCATCATCATCATCATCATCTCATCATGATATCATCATCATCATCTCAACATGATATCATCATCTCATCATGATATCATCATTATCATCATCATCTCATCATGATATCATCTTCATCATGATATCATCATCATCTCATCATGATATCATCATCATCTTCATCATCATCATCTCATCATGATATCATCATCATCTCATCATGATATCATCATCATCTCATCATGATATCATCATCATCATGATATCATCATCATCATGATATCATCATCATCATCATCATCATCATCATCTCATCATGATATCATCATCATCTCATCATGATATCATCATCATCTCATCATGATATCATCATCATTATCATCATCATCATCATCTCATCATGATATCATCATCATCATCATCTCATCATGATATCATCATCATCATCTCATCATTATATCATCATCATCATCATCATCATCATCTCATCATGATATCATTATCATCATCATCATCTCATCATGATATCATCATCATCATCTCATCATTATATCACCATCATCATCATCAACATCTTATCATGATATAATCATCATCATCATCATCTCATCATGATATCATCATCATCATCTCATCATGATATCATCATCATCATCTCATCATGATATCATCATCATCATCTCATCATGATATCATCATAATCATCATCTCATCATGATATCATCATCATCATCTCATCATGATATCATCATCATCATCATCAAATCATCATGATATCATCATCATCTCATCATAATATCATCATCATCTCATCATGATATCATCATCATCATCATCTCATCATGATATCATCATCATCATCATCATCATCATCAAATCATCATGCTATCATCATTATCATCATCAACTCATCAAAATATCATCATCATCTCATCATAATAACATCATCATCATCATCATCATCATCTCATCATTATATCATCATCATCATCATCTCATCATGATATCATCATAATCATCATCATCATCTCATCATGATATCATCATCATAATCATCAACATCAAATCATCATGCTATCATCATCATCATCATCATCATCATCATCATCATCAACTCATCAAAATATCATCATCATCTCATCATGATATCATCATAATATCATCATCATCATCATCTCATCATGATATCATCATCATCATCTCATCATGATATCATCATCATCATCTCATCATGATATCATCATCATCATCATCTCATCATGATATCATCATCATCATCTCATCATAATATCATCATCATCTCATCATGATATCATCATCATCATCATCTCATCATGATATCATCATCATCATCTCATCATGATATCATCATCATCATCATCATCATCTCATCATGATATCATCATCATCATCATCAAATCATCATGATATCATCATCATCATCATCTCATCATGATATCATAATCATCATCATCATCATCATCATCATCATCATTTCATCATGATATCATCATCATCATCATCTCATCATAATATCATCATCATCTTATCATAATATCATCATCATCATCATCATCATCTCATCATGATATCATCATCATCATCTCATCATGATGTCATCATCATCATCTCATCATAATATCATCATCATCATCTCATCATGATGTCATCATCATCATCATCATTTCATCATGATATCATCATAATCTCATCATGATATCATCATCATCATCATCATCATCTCATCATAATATCATCATCATCTCATCATAATATCATCATCATCATCATCATCATCATCATCTCATCATGATATCATCATCATCATCTCATCATGATGTCATCATCGTCATCTCATCATAATATCATCATCATCATCATCATCATCATCTCATCATGATGTCATCATCATCATCATTTCATCATGATATCATCACCATCATCATCATCTCATCATCATCTCATCATGATATCATCATCATCTCATCATGATATCATCATCATCATCATCTCATCATGATATCATCATCATCATCATCATCATCATCATCATAATCTCATCATCATCATCATCATCATCATCATCATCATCATCATCATCAAATCATCATGCTATCATCATCATCATCTTATCAAAATATCATCATCATCTCATCATGATATCATCATAATATCATCAACATCATCATCATCATCATCTCATCATGATATCATCATCATCATCATCTCATCATGATATCATCATCATCATCAAATCATCATGCTATCATCATCATCATCATCATCATCATCTCATCATGATATCATCATCTCATCATGATATCATCATCATCATCTCATCATGATATCATCATCATCATCCTCTCATCATGATATCATCATCATCATCTCATCATGATATCATCATCATCATCATCTCATCATGATATCATCATCATCATCATCTCATCATGATATCATCATCATCATCATCTCATCATGATATCATCATCATCATAATCTCATCATGATATCATCATCATCATCTCATCATGATATCATCATCATCATCATCATCTCATAATGATATCATCATCATCATCCTAATCATCATCAAATCATCATGATATCATCATCATCATCATCTCATCATGATATCATAATCATCATCATCATCTCATCATGATATCATCATCATAATCATCATCTCATCATAATATCATCATCATCTCATCATAATATCATCATCATCATCATCATCTCATCATGATATCATCATCATCATCATCATCATCTCATCATGATATCATCATCATCATCTCATCATGATATCATCATCATCATCATCATCATCATCATCATCTCATCATGATATCATCATCATCATCATCATCAAATCATCATGATATCATCATCATCATCATCATCTCATCATGATATCATAATCATCATCATCATCATCATCATCATCTCATCATGATATCATCATCATCATCATCATCATCATCATCATCTCATCATAATATCATCATCATCTTATCATAATATCATCATCATCATCATCATCTCATCATGATATCATCATCTCATCATGATGTCATCATCATCATCATCTCATCATAATATCATCATCATCATCATCATCATCATCTCATCATGATGTCATCATCATCATCAATTCATCATGATATCATCATAATCTCATCATGATATCATCATCATCATCATCATCATCTCATCATAATATCATCATCATCTCATCATAATATCATCATCATCATCATCATCATCATCTCATCATGATATCATCATCATCATCTCAACATGATGTCATCATCATCATCTCATCATAATATCATCATCATCATCATCATCATCATCATCATCATCATCATCATCATCATCATCTCATCATGATGTCATCATCATCATCATTTCATCATGATATCATCACCATCATCATCATCTCATCATCATCTCATCATGATATCATCATCATCATCATCTCATCATGATATCATCATCATCATCATCTCATCATGATATCATCATCATCATCATCATCATCATCATCATCATAATCTCATCATCATCATCATCATCATCATCAAATCATCATGCTATCATCATCATCATCTTATCAAAATATCATCATCATCTCATCATGATATCATCATAATATCATCAACATCATCATCATCATTATCTCATCATGATATCATCATCATCATCAAATCATCATGCTATCATCATCATCATCATCATCATCATCATCATCATCATCATCATCTCATCATGATATCATCATAATATCATCATCATCATCTCATCATGATATCATCATCATCATCTCATCATGATATCATCATCTTCCTCTCATCATGATATCATCATCATCATCTCATCATGATATCATCATCATCATCATCTCATCATGATATCATCATCATCATCATCATCATCATCATCTCATCATGATATCATCATCATCATCATCTCATCATGATATCATCATCATCATCATCATCATCATCATCATCATCATCATCTCATCATGATATCATCATAATATCATCATCAAATCATCATGATATCATCATCATCATGATATCAT
>CM069857.1:90653176-90655676 GCA_036172795.1 Pelodytes ibericus | reverse complement strand
ATCATCATGATATCGTCATCATCATCATCATCATCATCTCATCATGATATCATCATCATCATCATCATCTCATCATCATCTCATCATGATATCATCATCATCTCATCATGATATCATCATAATCATCATCATCTCATCATGATATCATCATCATCATCATCATCATCATCTCATCAAAATATCATCATCATCTCATCATGATATCATCATCATCATCTCATCATGATATCATCATCATCATCTCATCATGATATCATCATCATTATCATCATCATCAAATCATCATGCTATCATCATCATCATCATCATCATCATCTCATCATCATTATCATCATCATCTCATCATGATATCATCATCATCATCTCATCATGATATCATCATCATCATCATCATCATCATGATATCATCATGATATCATCATGATATCATCATCATCATATCATCATGATATCATCATGATATCATCATCATCATCTCATCATCATCATCATCATCATCTCTGCATGATATCATAATCTCATCATGATATCATTATCATCATCATCTCATCATGATATCATTATCATCATCATCTCATCATGATATCATCATCTCATCATCATCATCTCATCATAATATCATCATCATCATCATCATCATCATCTCATCATGATATCATAATAATCTCATCATGATATCATCATCATAATCTCATCATGATATCATCATCATCTCATCATGATATCATCATTATCATCATCATCTCATCATGATATCATCATCATCATCATCATCATCTCATTATCATCTCATCATGATATCATCATCATCATCATCATCATCATGATATCATCATCATCATCTCATCCTCATCTCATCATTATATCATCATCATCATCATCATCATCATCATCTCATCATGATATCATCATCATCATCATCATCATCATCATAATCATCAAATCATCATGCTATCATCATCATCATCATCATCATTATCATCTCATCATGATATCATCATCATCATCATCATCATCTCATCATGATACCATCATCATCATCGCATCATGATATCATCATCATCATAATATCATCATAATCTCGACATGATATCATCATAATATCATCATCATCTCATCATGATATCATCATCATCATCATCATCTCATCATGATATCATCATCATCATCTCATCATTATATCATCATCATCATCATCTCATCATGATATCATTATCATCATCATCATCTCATCATGATATCATCATCATCATCTCATCATTATATCATCATCATCATCATCATCATCATCATCATCATCATCAACATCTTATCATGATATCATCATCATCATCATCTCATCATGATATCATCATCATCATCATCTCATCATGATATCATCATCATCATCTCATTATGATATCATCATCATCATCTCATCATGATATCATCATCATCATCTCATCATGATATCATCATCATCATCATCTCATCATGATATCATCATCATCATCTCATCATGATATCATCATCATCATCTCATCATGATATCATCATCATCATCATCATCATCTCATCATGATATCATCATCATCATCTCATCATGATATCATCATCATCATCAAATCATCATGATATCATCATCATCATCATCATCATCATCATGATTTCATCATCATCATCATCATCATCATCATCATCATCAAATCATCATGCTATCATCATTATCATCATCAACTCATCAAAATATCATCATCATCTCATCATGATATCATCATAATATCATCATCATCATCATCTCATCATGATATCATCATCATCATCTCATCATGATATCATCATCATCATCTCATCATGATATCATCATCATCATCATCATCATCATCTCATCATGATATCATCATCATCATCATCATCTTATCATGATATCATCATCATCATCATCAAATCATCATGATATCATCATCATAATCATCTCATCATGATATTATCATCATCATCATCATCATCATCATCATCATCTCATCATGATATCATCATCATCATCATCATCATCTCATCATAATATCATCATCATCTCATCATAATATCATCATCATCATCATCATCTCATCATGATTTCATCATCATCATCTCATCATGATGTCATCATCATCATCACCTCATCATAAAGATCATCTCATCATAATATCATCATCATCATCATCATAATCTCATCATGATATCATCATCATCATCATCATCATCATCATCATCATCATCATCAAATCATCATGCTATCATCATCATCATCTTATCAAAATATTATCATCATCTCATCATGATATCATCATAATATCATCATCATCATCATCTCATCATGATATCATCATCATCATAATCTCATCATGATATCATCATCATCATAATCTCATCATGATATCATCATCATCATCTCATCATGATATCATCATCATCATCATCATCTCATCATGATATCATCATCATCATCATCATCATCATCAAATCATCATGATATCAT
>CM069857.1:90645676-90650676 GCA_036172795.1 Pelodytes ibericus | reverse complement strand
TGATATCATCATAATATCATCATCATCATCTCATCATGATATCATCATCATCATCTCATCATGATATCATCATCATCCTCTCATCATGATATCATCATCATCATCTCATCATGATATCATCATCATCATCATCTCATCATGATATCATCATCATCATCATCTCATCATGATATCATCATCATCATCATCATCATCATCATCTCATCATGATATCATCATCATCATCATCATCATCATCATCATCATCATCATCATCATCATCATCATCATCTCATCATGATATCATCATAATATCATCATCAAATCATCATGATATCATCATCATCATGATATCATTATCATCATGATCTCATCATCATCATCATCTCATCATGCTATCATCATCATCATCATCATCATCATCATCATCATCTCATCATGATAATATCATCATCATCATCATGATGTCATCATAATCATCATCATCAAATCATCATGCTATCATCATCATCTTCATCTCATCATAATATCATCATAATCTCGACATGGTATCATCATATCATCATCATCATCATCATCTCATCATGATATCATCATCATCATCATCATCATCATCTCATCATGATATCATCATCACCATTTCATCATTATATGATCATCATCATCATCTCATCATGATATCATTATCATCATCATCATCTCATCATGATATCATCATCATCATCTCATCATTATATCATCATCATCATCATCATCAACATCTTATCATGATATCATCATCATCATCATCTCATCATGATATCATCATCATCATCATCATCATCTCATCATGATATCATCATCATTATCTCATAATGATATCATCATCATCATCTCATCATGATATCATCATCATCATCTCATCATGATATCATCATAATCATCATCTCATCATGATATCATCATCATCATCTCATCATGATATCATCATCATCATCATCATCATCATCACCATCATCATCATCATCATCATCATCAAATCATCATGCTATCATCATTATCCTCATCAACTCATCAAAATATCATCATCATCTCATCATGATATCATCATAATATCATCATCATCATCATCTCATCATGATATCATCATCATCATCTCATCATGATATCATCATCATCATCTCATCATGATATCATCATCATCATCTCATCATGATATCATCATCATCATCATCATCAAATCATCATGATATCATCATCATCATCATCTCATCATGATATCATCATCATCATCTCATCATGATATCATCATCATCATCATCATCATCATCATCATCATCATCTCATCATAATATCATCATCATCATCATCATCATCATCATCATGATGTCATCATCATCATCTCATCATGATATCATCATCATCTCATCATGATATCATCATCATCTCATCATGATATCATCATTATCATCATCATCTCATCATGATATCATCATCTCATCATGCTATCATCATCATCATCTCATCATGATATCATCATCATCATCATCATCATCATCATCATCATCATCATCATCATAATCTCATCATGATATCATCATCATCATCATCATCATCATCAAATCATCATGCTATCATCATCATCATCTTATCAAAATATTATCATCATCTCATCATGATATCATCATAATATCATCATCATCATCATCATCTCATCATGATATCATCATCATCATAATCTCATCATGATATCATCATCATCATATCATCATGATATCATCATCATCATCATCATCATCATCTCATCATGATATCATCATCATCATCATCATCATCAAATCATCATGATATCATCATCATCATCATCTCATCATGATATCATAATCATCATCATCATCATCATCATCTCATCATGATATCATCATCATCATCATCATCATCATCTCATCATAATATCATCATCATCTCATCATAATATCATCATCATCATCATCTCATCATGATATCATCATCATCATCATCATCTCATCATGATATCATCATCATCATCATCTCATCATGATATCATCATCATCATCTCATCATGATATCATCATCATCATCATCATCATCATCTCATCATGATATCATTATCATCATCATCATCAAATCATCATGATATCATCATCATCATCATCTCATCATGATATCATAATCATCATCATCATCATCATCTCATCATGATATCATCATCATCATCATCTCATCATAATATCATCATCATCTCATCATAATATCATCATCATCTCATCATGATATCATCATCATCTCATCATGATGTCATCATCATCATCTCATCATAATATCATCATCATCATCATCATCTCATCATGATGTCATCATTATCATCATTTCATCATGATATCATCATAATCTCATCATGATATCATCATCATCATCTCATCATGATATCATCATCATCTCATCATGATAACATCATTATCATCATCATCTCATCATGATATCATCATCATCATCATCATCATCTCATTATCATCTCATCATGATATCATCATCATCATCATCATCATCATGATATCATCATCATCATCTCATCATCATCTCATCATTATATCATCATCATCATCATCATCATCATCATCATCATAATCATCAAATCATCATGCTATCATCATCATCATCATCATCATCTCATCATGATATCATCATCATCATCATCATCATCTCATCATGATACCATCATCATCATCGCATCATGATATCATCATCATCATAATATCATCATAATCTCGACATGATATCATCATAATATCATCATCATCATCATCTCATCATGATATCATCATCATCATCATCTCATCATGATATCATCATCATCATCTCATCATTATATCATCATCATCATCATCTCATCATGATATCATTATCATCATCATCATCTCATCATGATATCATCATCATCATCTCATCATTATATCATCATCATCATCATCATCAACATCGTATCATGATATCATCATCATCATCATCTCATCATGATATCATCATCATCATCTCATCATGATATCATCATCATCATCTCATTATGATATCATCATCATCATCTCATCATGATATCATCATCATCATCTCATCATGATATCATCATCATCATCATCTCATCATGATATCATCATCATCATCTCATCATGATATCATCATCATCATCTCATCATGATATCATCATCATCATCATCATCATCTCATCATGATATCATCATCATCATCTCATCATGATATCATCATCATCATCAAATCATCATGATATCATCATCATCATCATCATCATCATCATGATTTTATCATCATCATCATCATCATCATCATCATCAAATCATCATGCTATCATCATTATCATCATCAACTCATCAAAATATCATCATCATCTCATCATGATATCATCATAATATCATCATCATCATCATCTCATCATGATATCATCATCATCATCATCTCATCATGATATCATCATCATCATCATCATCATCATCTCATCATGATATCATCATCATCATCATCATCTCATCATGATATCATCATCATCATCATCATCAAATCATCATGATATCATCATCATCATCATCTCATCATGATATTATCATCATCATCATCATCATCATCATCATCATCATCATCATCATCATCATCATCTCATCATGATATCATCATCATCATCATCATCATCATCATCATCTCATCATAATATCATCATCATCTCATCATAATATCATCATAATCATCATCATCATCTCATCATGATTTCATCATCATCATCTCATCATGATGTCATCATCATCATCATCTCATCATAAAGATCATCTCATCATAATATCATCATCATCATCATCATAATCTCATCATGATATCATCATCATCATCATCATCATCATCATCATCATCATCATCAAATCATCATGCTATCATCATCATCATCTTATCAAAATATTATCATCATCTCATCATGATATCATCATAATATCATCATCATCATCATCTCATCATGATATCATCATCATCATAATCTCATCATGATATCATCATCATCATAATCTCATCATGATATCATCATCATCTCATCATGATATCATCATCATCATCATCTCATCATGATATCATCATCATCATCATCATCATCATCAAATCATCATGATATCATCATCATCATCATCTCATCATGATATCATAATCATCATCATCATCTCATCATGATATCATCATCATAATCATCATCTCATCATAATATCATCATCATCTCATCATAATATCATCATCATCATCATCTCATCATGATATCATCATCATCATCATCTCATCATGATATCATCATCATCATCATCTCATCATGATATCATCATCATCATCATCATCATCATCATCATCATCATCTCATCATGATATCATCATCATCATCATCATCAAATCATCATGATATCATCATCATCATCATCTCATCATGATATCATAATCATCATCATCATCATCATCTCATCATGATATCATCATCATCATCATCTCATCATAATATCATCATCATCTTATCATAATATCATCATCATCATCATTTAATCATGATATCATCACCATCATCATCATCTCATCATCATCTCATCATGATATCATCATCATCTCATCATGATATCATCATCATCTCATCATGATATCATCATCATCATCATCATCATCATAATCTCATCATCATCATCATCATCATCATCATCATCATCAAATCATCATGCTATCATCATCATCATCTTATCAAAATATCATCATCATCTCATCATGATATCATCATAATATCATCAACATCATCATCATCATCATCATGCTATCATCATCATCATCTTATCAAAATATTATCATCATCTCATCATGATATCATCATAATATCATCATCATCATCATCTCATCATGATATCATCATCATCATAATCTCATCATGATATCATCATCATCATAATCTCATCATGATATCATCATCATCATCTCATCATGATATCATCATC
>CM069857.1:90638176-90643176 GCA_036172795.1 Pelodytes ibericus | reverse complement strand
CATCATCATCTTATCAAAATATCATCATCATCTCATCATGATATCATCATCATCTCATCAACATCATCATCATCATCATCTCATCATGATATCATCATCATCATCATCATCATTATCATCATCTCATCATGATATCATCATCATCATCAAATCATCATGCTATCATCATCATCATCATCATCATCATCATCATCATCTCATCATGATATCATCATAATATCATCATCATCATCTCATCATGATATCATCATCATCATCTCATCATGATATCATCATCATCCTCTCATCATGATATCATCATCATCATCATCTCATCATGATATCATCATCATCATCATCATCTCATCATGATATCATCATCATCATCAACTCATCATGATATCATCATCATCATCATCATCATCATCTCATCATGATATCATCATCATCATCATCATCATCATCATCATCATCATCATCTCATCATGATATCATCATAATATCATCATCAAATCATCATGATATCATCATCATCATGATATCATTATCATCATGATCTCATCATCATCATCATCTCATCATGCTATCATCATCATCATCATCTCATCATGATAATATCATCATCATCATCATGATGTCATCATAATCATCATCATCAAATCATCATGCTATCATCATCATCTTCATCTCATCATAATATCATCATAATCTCGACATGGTATCATCATATCATCATCATCATCATCATCTCATCATGATATCATCATCATCATCATCATCATCTCATCATGATATCATCATCACCATTTCATCATTATATGATCATCATCATCATCTCATCATGATATCATTATCATCATCATCATCTCATCATGATATCATCATCATCATCTCATCATTATATCATCATCATCATCATCATCATCAACATCTTATCATGATATCATCATCATCATCATCATCATCTCATCATGATATCATCATCATCATCATCATCATCTCATCATGATATCATCATCATCATCTCATAATGATATCATCATCATCATCTCATCATGATATCATCATCATCATCATCTCATCATGATATCATCATCATCATCTCATCATGATATCATCATCATCATCATCATCACCATCATCATCATCATCATCATCATCAAATCATCATGCTATCATCATTATCATCATCAACTCATCAAAATATCATCATCATCTCATCATGATATCATCATAATATCATCATCATCATCATCTCATCATGATATCATCATCATCATCTCATCATGATATCATCATCATCATCTCATCATGATATCATCATCATCATCTCATCATGATATCATCATCATCATCATCATCATCAAATCATCATGATATCATCATCATCATCATCTCATCATGATATCATCATCATCATCTCATCATGATATCATCATCATCATCATCATCATCATCTCATCATCATCATCATCATCATCATCATCATCATCATCATCATCATCATCTCATCATAATATCATCATCATTATCATCATCATCATCATGATGTCATCATCATCATCTCATCATGATATCATCATCATCTCATCATGATATCATCATTATCATCATCATCTCATCATGATATCATCATCTCATCATGCTATCATCATCATCATCATCTCATCATGATATCATCATCATCATCATCATCATCATCATCATCATCATAATCTCATCATGATATCATCATCATCATCATCATCATCAAATCATCATGCTATCATCATCATCATCTTATCAAAATATTATCATCATCTCATCATGATATCATCATAATATCATCATCATCATCATCTCATCATGATATCATCATCATCATAATCTCATCATGATATCATCATCATCATCTCATCATGATATCATCATCATCATCATCATCATCATCATCATCATCATCTCATCATGATATCATCATCATCATCATCATCAAATCATCATGATATCATCATCATCATCATCTCATCATGATATCATAATCATCATCATCATCATCATCATCATCTCATCATGATATCATCATCATCATCATCATCTCATCATAATATCATCATCATCTCATCATAATATCATCATCATCATCATCTCATCATGATATCATCATCATCATCATCTCATCATGATATCATCATCATCATCATCTCATCATAATATCATCATCATCTCATCATGATATCATCATCATCATCTCATCATGATATCATCATCATCATCTCATCATGATGTCATCATCATTATCATCATCATCATCATCATCATCTCATCATAATATCATCATCATCCCATCATGATATCATCATCATCATCATCATCATCATCATCATCATCAACATCTTATCATGATATCATCATCATCATCATCTCATCATGATATCATCATCATCATCATCATCTCATCATGATATCATCATCATCATCATCTCATCATGATATCATCATCATCATCTCATCATGATATCATCATAATCATCATCTCATCATGATATCATCATCATCATCTCATCATGATATCATCATCATCATCATCATCATCAAATCATCATGCTATCATCATCATCTCATCATAATATCATCATCATCTCATCATGATATCATCATCATCATCATCATCATCATCATCTCATCATGATATCATCATCATCTCATCATGATATCATCATCATCATCTCATCATGATATCATCATCATGATATCATCATCATCATGATATCATCATCATCATCATCATCATCATCATCATCATCATCTCATCATGATATCATCATCATCTCATCATGATATCATCATCATCATCATCTCATCATGATATCATCATCATTATCATCATCATCATCTCATCATGATATCATCATCATCATCATCATCATCTCATCATGATATCATCATCATCATCTCATCATTATATCATCATCATCATCATCATCATCATCATCATCATCATCATCTCATCATGATATCATTATCATCATCATCATCATCTCATCATGATATCATCATCATCATCATCTCTTCATTATATCATCATCATCATCATCATCATCATCAACATCTTATCATGATATCATCATCATCATCTCATCATGATATCATCATCATCATCATCATCATCATCTCATCATGATATCATCATCATCATCTCATCATGATATCATCATCATCATCTCATCATGATATCATCATCATCATCATCTCATCATGATATCATCATCATCATCATCTCATCATGATATCATCATCATCATCATCAAATCATCATGCTATCGTCATCATCTCATCATAATATCATCATCATCTCATCATGATATCATCATCATCATCTCATCATGATATCATCATCATCATCATCATCATCATCATCAAATCATCATGCTATCATCATTATCATCATCAACTCATCAAAATATCATCATCATCTCATCATGATATCATCATAATATCATCTTCATCATCATCATCATCATCATCATCATCTCATCATTATATCATCATCATCATCTCATCATGATATCATCATAATCATCATCTCATCATGATATCATCATCATCATCATCAACATCAAATCATCATGCTATCATCATCATCATCATCATCATCAACTCATCAAAATATCATCATCATCTCATCATGATATCATCATAATATCATCATCATCATCATCATCATCATCATCATCTCATCATGATATCATCATCATCATCTCATCATGATATCATCATCATGATCTCATCATGATATCATCATCATCATCTCATCATGATATCATCATCATCATCTCATCATAATATCATCATCATCTCATCATGATATCATCATCATCATCTCATCATGATATCATCATCATCATCTCATCATGATGTCATCATCATTATCATCATCATCATCATCATCTCATCATAATATCATCATCATCTCATCATGATATCATCATCATCATCTCATCATGATATCATCATCATCATCATCTCATCATGATGTCATCATCATCATCATCATCTCATCATAATATCATCATCATCATCATCATCATCATCATCTCATCATGATGTCATCATCATCATCATCTTATCATGACATGATCATAATCTCATCATCATCTCATCATGATGTCTTCATCATCATCATCATCTCATCATAATATCATGATATCATCATCATCTCATCATGATATCATCATCATCATCATCATCATCATCTCATCATGATATCATCATCATCATCATCATCATCATCATCATCATCATCTCATCATAATATCATCATCATCTCATCATAATATCATCATCATCATCATCATCATCATCTCATCATGATATCATCATCATCATCATCTCATCATGATGTCATCATCATCATCATCATCATCTCATCATGATATCATCATCATCATCATCATCTCATCATTATATCATCATCATCATCATCTCATCATGATATCATCATCATCGTCATCTCATCATGATATCATCATCATCATCATCATCATCATCATCATCATCTCATCATAATATCATCATCATCATCTCATCATAATATCATCATCATCATCATCATCATGATCTCATCATAATATCATCATCATCATCATCATCATCTCATAATGATATCATCATCATCATCTCATCATGATATCATCATCATCATCTCATCATGATATCATCATAATCATCATCATCATCTCATCGTGATATCATCATCATCATCATCAAATCATCATGCTATCATCATCATCATCATCATCAACTCATCAAAATATCATCATCATCTCATCATAATATCATCATCATCATCATCATCATCATGATATCATCATAATATCATCATCATCATCATCATCATCATCATCATCATCATCATCATCATCTCATCATGATATCATCATCATCATCTCATCATTATATCATCATCATCATCATCATCTCATCATAATATCATTATCATCATCAACTCATCAAAATATCATCATCATCTCATCATGATA
>CM069857.1:90630676-90633176 GCA_036172795.1 Pelodytes ibericus | reverse complement strand
ATCATCATCATCTCATCATGATGTCATCATCATCATCATCTCATCATAATATCATCATCATCATCATCATCATCATCATCATCATCTCATCATGATGTCATCATCATCATCATCTCATCATGACATCATCATAATCTCATCATGATATCATCATCATCTCATCATGATATAATCATCATCTCATCATGATATCATCATTATCATCATCATCATCTCATCATGATATCATCATGATATCATCATCATCTCATCATGATATCATCATAATATCATCATCATCATCATCATCATCATCATCATCATAATATCATCATCATCTCATCATGACATCATCATCATCATCTCATCATGATACCATCATCATCATCATATCATCATGTCATCATCATCATCATCTCATCATAATATCATCATCATCATCATCATCTCATCATGATGTCATCATCATCATCATCATCATCTCATCATGATATCATAATCTCATCATGATATCATCATCATCATCTCAACATGATATCATCATCTCATCATGATATCATCATTATCATCATCATCTCATCATCATCATCTCATCATAATATCATCATCATCATCATCATCTCATCATGATGTCATCATCATCATCATCATCTCATCATGATATCATCATCTCATCATGATATCATCATTATCATCATCATCTCATCATGATATCATCATCATCATGATATCATCATCATCTCATCATGATATCATCATCATCTTCATCATCATCATCTCATCATGATATCATCATCATCTCATCATGATATCATCATCATCATCATCATCATCTCATCATGATATCATCATCATCTCATCATGATATCATCATCATCATCTCATCATGATATCATCATCATCATGATATCATCATCATCATGATATCATCATCATCATCATCATCATCATCATCATCATCATCATCATCATCATCATCATCATCATCTCATCATGATATCATCATCATCTCATCATGATATCATCATCATCATCTCATCATGATATCATCATCATTATCATCATCATCATCATCTCATCATGATATCATCATCATCATCATCTCATCATGATATCATCATCATCATCTCATCATTATATCATCATCATCATCATCATCATCATCTCATCATGATATCATCATCATCATCTCAACATGATATCATCATCTCATCATGATATCATCATTATCATCATCATCTCATCATGATATCATCTTCATCATGATATCATCATCATCTCATCATGATATCATCATCATCTTCATCATCATCATCTCATCATGATATCATCATCATCTCATCATGATATCATCATCATCTCATCATGATATCATCATCATCATGATATCATCATCATCATGATATCATCATCATCATCATCATCATCATCATCATCATCTCATCATGATATCATCATCATCTCATCATGATATCATCATCATCTCATCATGATATCATCATCATTATCATCATCATCATCATCTCATCATGATATCATCATCATCATCATCTCATCATGATATCATCATCATCATCTCATCATTATATCATCATCATCATCATCATCATCATCTCATCATGATATCATTATCATCATCATCATCTCATCATGATATCATCATCATCATCTCATCATTATATCACCATCATCATCATCAACATCTTATCATGATATAATCATCATCATCATCATCTCATCATGATATCATCATCATCATCTCATCATGATATCATCATCATCATCTCATCATGATATCATCATCATCATCTCATCATGATATCATCATAATCATCATCTCATCATGATATCATCATCATCATCTCATCATGATATCATCATCATCATCATCATCAAATCATCATGCTATCATCATCATCTCATCATAATATCATCATCATCTCATCATGATATCATCATCATCATCATCTCATCATGATATCATCATCATCATCATCATCATCATCAAATCATCATGCTATCATCATTATCATCATCAACTCATCAAAATATCATCATCATCTCATCATAATAACATCATCATCATCATCATCATCATCTCATCATTATATCATCATCATCATCATCTCATCATGATATCATCATCATAATCATCAACATCAAATCATCATGCTATCATCATCATCATCATCATCATCATCATCATCATCATCATCAACTCATCAAAATATCATCATCATCTCATCATGATATCATCATAATATCATCATCATCATCATCTCATCATGATATCATCATCATCATCTCATCATGATATCATCATCATCATCTCATCATGATATCATCATCATCATCATCTCATCATGATATCATCATCATCATCTCATCATAATATCATCATCATCTCATCATGATATCATCATCATCATCATCTCATCATGATATCATCATCATCATCTCATCATGATATCATCATCATCATCATCATCATCTCATCATGATATCATCATCATCATCATCA
>CM069857.1:90625676-90628176 GCA_036172795.1 Pelodytes ibericus | reverse complement strand
TCATCATCATCTCATCATGATATCATCATCATCATCATCATCATCATCATCATCTCATCATGATATCATCATCTTCCTCTCATCATGATATCATCATCATCATCTCATCATCATCATCATCATCATCTCATCATGATATCATCATCATCATCATCATCATCATCATCTCATCATAATATCATCATCATCTCATCATAATATCATCATCATCATCATCTCATCATGATATCATCATCATCATCATCTCATCATGATATCATCATCATCATCATCATCTCATCATGATATCATCATCATCATCTCATCATGATATCATCATCATCATCATCATCATCATCTCATCATGATATCATCATCATCATCATCATCTCATCATGATATCATCATCATCATCTCATCATGATATCATCATCATCATCATCATCATCATCTCATCATGATATCATCATCATCATCAAATCATCATGATATCATCATCATCATCATCATCTCATCATAATATCATCATCATCTCATCATGATATCATCATCATCTCATCATGATGTCATCATCATCATCTCATCATAATATCATCATCATCATCTCATCATGATGTCATCATTATCATCATTTCATCATGATATCATCATAATCTCATCATGATATCATCATCATCATCTCATCATGATATCATCATCATCTCATCATGATATCATCATTATCATCATCATCTCATCATGATATCATCACCATCATCATCATCTCATCATCATCTCATCATGATATCATCATCATCATCATCATCATCTCATCATGATATCATCATCATCATCATCATCATCATAATAATCTCATCATGATATCATCATCATCATCATCAAATCATCATGCTATCATCATCATCATCTTATCAAAATATCATCATCATCTCATCATGATATCATCATAATATCATCAACATCATCATCATCTTCATCATCATCATCATCATCATCTCATCATGATATCATAATCATCATCATCATCTCATCATGATATCATCATCATCATCATCATCATCTCATTATCATCTCATCATGATATCATCATCATCATCATCATCATCATGATATCATCATCATCATCTCATCATCATCTCATCATTATATCATCATCATCATCATCATCTCATCATGATATCATCATCATCATCATCAAATCATCATGCTATCATCATCATCATCATCATCATCATCTCATCATCATCTCATCACGATATCATCATCATCATCATCATCTCATCATGATATCATCATCATCATCATCAAATCATCATGCTATCATCATCATCATCATCATCTCATCATGATATCATCATAATATCATCATCATCATCATCTCATCATGATATCATCATCATCATCTCATCATGATATCATCATCATCCTCTCATCATGATATCATCATCATCATCTTATCATGATATCATCATCATCATCATCTCATCATGATATCATCATCATCATCATCATCTCATCATGATATCATCATCATCATCATCATCTCATCATGATATCATCATCATCATCATCATCTCATCATGATATCATCATCATCATCATCATCATCATCATCTCATCATGATATCATCATAATATCATCATCAAATCATCATGATATCATCATCATCATGATATCATCATCATCATCATCATCTCATCATGCTATCATCATCATCATCATCATCAAATCATCATGCTATCATCATCATCATCATCAACTCATCAAAATATCATCATCATCTCATCATGATATCATCATAATATCATCATCATCATCATCTCATCATGATATCATCATCATCATCTCATCATGATGTCATCATCATCATCATCATCATCATCATCTCATCATAATATCATCATCATCATCATCATCATCTCATCATGATGTCATCATCATCATCATCTCATCATGATATCATCATAATCTCATCATGATATCATCATCATCATCTCAACATGATATCATCATCTCATCATGATATCATCATAATCTCATCATGATATCATCATCATCATCATCATCATCATCATCTCATCATCATCTCATCATGATATCATCATCATCATATCATCATGATATCGTCATCATCATCATCATCATCATCTCATCATGATATCATCATCATCATCATCATCTCATCATCATCTCATCATGATATCATCATCATCTCATCATGATATCATCATAATCATCATCATCTCATCATGATATCATCATCATCATCATCATCATCATCTCATCAAAATATCATCATCATCTCATCATGATATCATCATCATCATCTCATCATGATATCATCATCATCATCTCATCATGATATCATCATCATTATCATCATCATCAAATCATCATGCTATCATAATCATCATCATCTCATCATGATATCATCATCATCATCATCATCATCTCATCAAAATATCATCATCATCTCATCATGATATCATCATCATCATCTCATCATGATATCATCATCAT
>CM069857.1:90613176-90618176 GCA_036172795.1 Pelodytes ibericus | reverse complement strand
ATATCATCATCTCATCATGATGTCATCATCATCATCTCATCATAATATCATCATCATCATCATCATCTCATCATGATGTCATCATCATCATCATTTCATCATGATATCATCATAATCTCATCATGATATCATCATCATCATCATCATCATCTCATCATAATATCATCATCATCTCATCATAATATCATCATCATCATCATCATCATCATCTCATCATGATATCATCATCATCATCTCAACATGATGTCATCATCATCATCTCATCATAATATTATCATCATCATCATCATCATCATCTCATCATGATGTCATCATCATCATCATTTCATCATGATATCATCACCATCATCATCATCTCATCATCATCTCATCATGATATCATCATCATCATCATCTCATCATGATATCATCATCATCATCATCTCATCATGATATCATCATCATCATCATCATCATCATCATCATCATCATCATCATCATAATCTCATCATCATCATCATCATCATCATCATCATCATCATCATCATCATCATCAAATCATCATGCTATCATCATCATCATCTTATCAAAATATCATCATCATCTCATCATGATATCATCATCATCTCATCAACATCATCATCATCATCATCTCATCATGATATCATCATCATCATCATCATTATCATCATCTCATCATGATATCATCATCATCATCAAATCATCATGCTATCATCATCATCATCATCATCATCATCATCATCATCATCATCATCATCATCTCATCATGATATCATCATAATATCATCATCATCATCTCATCATGATATCATCATCATCATCTCATCATGATATCATCATCATCCTCTCATCATGATATCATCATCATCATCTCATCATGATATCATCATCATCATCATCTCATCATGATATCATCATCATCATCATCTCATCATGATATCATCATCATCATCATCATCATCATCTCATCATGATATCATCATCATCATCATCATCATCATCATCATCATCATCATCTCATCATGATATCATCATAATATCATCATCAAATCATCATGATATCATCATCATCATGATATCATTATCATCATGATCTCATCATCATCATCATCTCATCATGCTATCATCATCATCATCATCATCATCATCATCATCTCATCATGATAATATCATCATCATCATCATGATGTCATCATAATCATCATCATCAAATCATCATGCTATCATCATCATCTTCATCTCATCATAATATCATCATAATCTCGACATGGTATCATCATATCATCATCATCATCATCATCTCATCATGATATCATCATCATCATCATCATCATCATCTCATCATGATATCATCATCACCATTTCATCATTATATGATCATCATCATCATCTCATCATGATATCATTATCATCATCATCATCTCATCATGATATCATCATCATCATCTCATCATTATATCATCATCATCATCATCATCAACATCTTATCATGATATCATCATCATCATCATCATCTCATCATGATATCATCATCATCATCATCATCATCTCATCATGATATCATCATCATTATCTCATAATGATATCATCATCATCATCTCATCATGATATCATCATCATCATCATCTCATCATGATATCATCATAATCATCATCTCATCATGATATCATCATCATCATCTCATCATGATATCATCATCATCATCATCATCATCATCACCATCATCATCATCATCATCATCATCAAATCATCATGCTATCATCATTATCCTCATCAACTCATCAAAATATCATCATCATCTCATCATGATATCATCATAATATCATCATCATCATCATCTCATCATGATATCATCATCATCATCTCATCATGATATCATCATCATCATCTCATCATGATATCATCATCATCATCTCATCATGATATCATCATCATCATCATCATCATCAAATCATCATGATATCATCATCATCATCATCATCATCATCTCATCATGATATCATCATCATCATCTCATCATGATATCATCATCATCATCATCATCATCTCATCATCATCATCATCATCATCATCATCATCTCATCATAATATCATCATCATCATCATCATCATCATCATCATGATGTCATCATCATCATCTCATCATGATATCATCATCATCTCATCATGATATCATCATCATCTCATCATGATATCATCATTATCATCATCATCTCATCATGATATCATCATCTCATCATGCTATCATCATCATCATCATCTCATCATGATATCATCATCATCATCATCATCATCATCATCATCATCATCATCATAATCTCATCATGATATCATCATCATCATCATCATCATCAAATCATCATGCTATCATCATCATCATCTTATCAAAATATTATCATCATCTCATCATGATATCATCATAATATCATCATCATCATCATCATCTCATCATGATATCATCATCATCATAATCTCATCATGATATCATCATCATCATCTCATCATGATATCATCATCATCATCATCATCATCATCTCATCATGATATCATCATCATCATCATCATCAAATCATCATGATATCATCATCATCATCATCTCATCATGATATCATAATCATCATCATCATCATCATCATCATCTCATCATGATATCATCATCATCATCATCATCATCATCTCATCATAATATCATCATCATCTCATCATAATATCATCATCATCATCATCTCATCATGATATCATCATCATCATCATCTCATCATGATATCATCATCATCATCATCTCATCATGATATCATCATCATCATCTCATCATGATATCATCATCATCATCATCATCATCATCTCATCATGATATCATTATCATCATCATCATCAAATCATCATGATATCATCATCATCATCATCTCATCATGATATCATAATCATCATCATCATCATCATCATCTCATCATGATATCATCATCATCATCATCTCATCATAATATCATCATCATCTCATCATAATATCATCATCATCTCATCATGATATCATCATCATCTCATCATGATGTCATCATCATCATCTCATCATAATATCATCATCATCATCATCATCTCATCATGATGTCATCATTATCATCATTTCATCATGATATCATCATAATCTCATCATGATATCATCATCATCATCTCATCATGATATCATCATCATCTCATCATGATAACATCATTATCATCATCATCTCATCATGATATCATCATCATCATCATCATCATCTCATTATCATCTCATCATGATATCATCATCATCATCATCATCATCATGATATCATCATCATCATCTCATCATCATCTCATCATTATATCATCATCATCATCATCATCATCATCATCATCTCATCATGATATCATCATCATCATCATCATCATCATCATCATCATCATCATCATCATCATCATCATAATCATCAAATCATCATGCTATCATCATCATCATCATCATCATCTCATCATGATATCATCATCATCATCATCATCATCTCATCATGATACCATCATCATCATCGCATCATGATATCATCATCATCATAATATCATCATAATCTCGACATGATATCATCATAATATCATCATCATCATCATCTCATCATGATATCATCATCATCATCATCTCATCATGATATCATCATCATCATCTCATCATTATATCATCATCATCATCATCTCATCATGATATCATTATCATCATCATCATCTCATCATGATATCATCATCATCATCTCATCATTATATCATCATCATCATCATCATCAACATCTTATCATGATATCATCATCATCATCATCTCATCATGATATCATCATCATCATCTCATCATGATATCATCATCATCATCTCATTATGATATCATCATCATCATCTCATCATGATATCATCATCATCATCTCATCATGATATCATCATCATCATCATCTCATCATGATATCATCATCATCATCTCATCATGATATCATCATCATCATCTCATCATGATATCATCATCATCATCATCATCATCATCTCATCATGATATCATCATCATCATCTCATCATGATATCATCATCATCATCAAATCATCATGATATCATCATCATCATCATCATCATCATCATGATTTCATCATCATCATCATCATCATCATCATCAAATCATCATGCTATCATCATTATCATCATCAACTCATCAAAATATCATCATCATCTCATCATGATATCATCATAATATCATCATCATCATCATCTCATCATGATATCATCATCATCATCATCTCATCATGATATCATCATCATCATCATCATCATCATCATCTCATCATGATATCATCATCATCATCATCATCATCTCATCATGATATCATCATCATCATCATCAAATCATCATGATATCATCATCATCATCATCTCATCATGATATTATCATCATCATCATCATCATCATCATCATCATCATCATCATCATCATCTCATCATGATATCATCATCATCATCATCATCATCATCATCTCATCATAATATCATCATCATCTCATCATAATATCATCATAATCATCATCATCATCTCATCATGATTTCATCATCATCATCTCATCATGATGTCATCATCATCATCATCTCATCATAAAGATCATCTCATCATAATATCATCATCATCATCATCATAATCTCATCATGATATCATCATCATCATCATCATCATCATCATCATCATCATCATCATCATCAAATCATCATGCTATCATCATCATCATCTTATCAAAATATTATCATCATCTCATCATGATATCATCATAATATCATCATCATCATCATCTCATCATGATATCATCATCATCATAATCTCATCATGATATCATCATCATCATAATCTCATCATGATATCATCATCATCTCATCATGATATCATCATCATCATCATCTCATCATGATATCATCATCATCATCATCATCATCATCAAATCATCATGATATCATCATCATCA
>CM069857.1:90598176-90608176 GCA_036172795.1 Pelodytes ibericus | reverse complement strand
TCATCTCATCATAATATCATCATCATCATCTCATCATGATATCATCATCATCATCTCATCATGATATCATCATCATCATCATCATCATCAAATCATCATGATATCATCATCATCATCATCTCATCATGATATCATCATCATCATCTCATCATGATATCATCATCATCATCATCATCATCTCATCATCATCATCATCATCATCATCATCATCATCATCATCATCATCATCTCATCATAATATCATCATCATTATCATCATCATCATCATGATGTCATCATCATCATCTCATCATGATATCATCATCATCTCATCATGATATCATCATTATCATCATCATCTCATCATGATATCATCATCTCATCATGCTATCATCATCATCATCATCTCATCATGATATCATCATCATCATCATCATCATCATCATCATCATCATAATCTCATCATGATATCATCATCATCATCATCATCATCAAATCATCATGCTATCATCATCATCTCCTTATCAAAATATTATCATCATCTCATCATGATATCATCATAATATCATCATCATCATCATCTCATCATGATATCATCATCATCATAATCTCATCATGATATCATCATCATCATCTCATCATGATATCATCATCATCATCATCATCATCATCATCTCATCATGATATCATCATCATCATCATCATCAAATCATCATGATATCATCATCATCATCATCTCATCATGATATCATAATCATCATCATCATCATCATCATCTCATCATGATATCATCATCATCATCATCATCTCATCATAATATCATCATCATCTCATCATAATATCATCATCATCATCATCTCATCATGATATCATCATCATCATCATCTCATCATGATATCATCATCATCATCATCTCATCATGATATCATCATCATCATCTCATCATGATATCATCATCATCATCATCATCATCTCATCATGATATCATTATCATCATCATCATCAAATCATCATGATATCATCATCATCATCATCTCATCATGATATCATAATCATCATCATCATCATCATCTCATCATGATATCATCATCATCATCATCATCTCATCATAATATCATCATCAACTCATCATAATATCATCATCATCTCATCATGATATCATCATCATCTCATCATGATGTCATCATCATCATCTCATCATAATATCATCATCATCATCATCATCTCATCATGATGTCATCATTATCATCATTTCATCATGATATCATCATAATCTCATCATGATATCATCATCATCATCTCATCATGATATCATCATCATCTCATCATGATAACATCATTATCATCATCATCTCATCATGATATCATCACCATCATCATCATCTCATCATCATCTCATCATGATATCATCATCATCATCATCATCATCTCATCATGATATCATCATCATCATCATCATCATCATCATCATAATAATCTCATCATGATATCATCATCATCATCATCAAATCATCATGCTATCATCATCATCATCTTATCAAAATATCATCATCATCTCATCATGATATCATCATAATATCATCAACATCATCATCATCTTCATCATCATCATCATCATCTCATCATGATATCATAATCATCATCATCATCTCATCATGATATCATCATCATCAAATCATCATGCTATCATCATCATCATCATCATCATCATCATCATCTCATCATCATCTCATCATGATATCATCATCATCATCATCATCATCTCATCATGATATCATCATCATCATCATCATCAAATCATCATGCTCTCATCATCATCATCATCATCATCATCTCATCATGATATCATCATAATATCATCATCATCATCATCTCATCATGATATCATCATCATCATCTCATCATGATATCATCATCATCCTCTCATCATGATATCATCATCATCATCTTATCATGAGATCATCATCATCATCATCATCTCATCATGATATCATCATCATCATCATCTCATCATGATATCATCATCATCATCATCATCATCTCATCATGATATCATCATCATCATCATGATATCATCATCATCATCATCATCTCATCATGATATCATCATCATCATCATCATCATCATCATCATCTCATCATGATATCATCATAATATCATCATCAAATCATCATGATATCATCATCATCATGATATCATCATCATCATCATCATCATCTCATCATGCTATCATCATCATCATCATCATCATCAAATCATCATGCTATCATCATCATCATCAACTCATCAAAATATCATCATCATCTCATCATGATATCATCATAATATCATCATCATCATCATCTCATCATGATATCATCATCATCATCTCATCATGATGTCATCATCATCATCATCATCATCATCTCATCATAATATCATCATCATCATCATCATCATCATCTCATCATGATGTCATCATCATCATCATCATCTCATCATGATATCATCATAATCTCATCATGATATCATCATCATCATCTCAACATGATATCATCATCTCGTCATGATATCATCATAATCTCATCATGATATCATCATCATCATCATCATCATCATCTCATCATCATCTCATCATGATATCATCATCATCATATCATCATGATATCGTCATCATCATCATCATCATCATCTCATCATGATATCATCATCATCATCATCATCTCATCATCATCTCATCATGATATCATCATCATCTCATCATGATATCATCATAATCATCATCATCTCATCATGATATCATCATCATCATCATCATCATCATCATCATCATCTCATCAAAATATCATCATCATCTCATCATGATATCATCATCATCATCTCATCATGATATCATCATCATCATCTCATCATGATATCATCATCATTATCATCATCATCAAATCATCATGCTATCATCATCATCATCATCATCATCATCATCATCATCATCTCATCATCATTATCATCATCATCAAATCATCATGCTATCATCATCATCATCATCTCATCATGATATCATCATCATCATCATCATCATCATCATGATATCATCATGATATCATCATGATATCATCATCATCATATCATCATGATATCATCATGATATCATCATCATCATCTCATCATCATCATCATCATCTCTGCATGATATCATAATCTCATCATGATATCATTATCATCATCATCTCATCATGATATCATTATCATCATCATCTCATCATGATATCATCATCTCATCATGATATCATCATCATCATCATCTCATCATAATATCATCATCATCATCATCATCATCATCTCATCATCATCATCATCATCATCATCATCATCTCATCATGATATCATCATAATCTCATCATGATATCATCATCATAATCTCATCATGATATCATCATCATCTCATCATGATATCATCATTATCATCATCATCTCATCATGATATCATCATCATCATCATCATCTCATTATCATCTCATCATGATATCATCATCATCATCATCATCATCATGATATCATCATCATCATCTCATCATCATCTCATCATTATATCATCATCATCATCATCATCATCTCATCATGATATCATCATCATCATCATCATCATCATCATCATCATCATCATAATCATCAAATCATCATGCTATCATCATCATCATCATCATCATCTCATCATGATATCATCATCATCATCATCATCATCTCATCATGATACCATCATCATCATCGCATCATGATATCATCATCATCATCAAATCATCATGCTATCATCATCATCATCAACTCATCAAAATATCATCATCATCTCATCATGATATCATCATAATATCATCATCATCATCATCATGATATCATCATCATCATCTCATCATGATGTCATCATCATCATCATCATCTCATCATAATATCATCATCATCATCATCATCTCATCATGATGTCATCATCATCATCATCATCATCATCATCTCATCATGATATCATCATAATCTCATCATGATATCATCATCATCATCTCAACATGATATCATCATCTCATCATGATATCATCATTATCATCATCTCATCATGATATCATCATCATCATCATCATCTCATCATCATCTCATCATCATCTCATCATGATATCATCATCATATCATCATGATATCATCATCATCATCTCATCATGATATCATCATCATCATCATCATCATCATCATCATATCATCATCATCTCATCATGATATCATCATCATCATCTCATCAAAATATCATCATCATCTCATCATGATATCATCATCATCATCATCTCATCATGATATCATCATCATCATCTCATCATGATATCATCATCATTATCATCATCATCAAACCATCATGCTATCATCATCATCATCATCATCATCATCATCATCATCATCATCATCATGATATCATCATCATCATCATCATCTCATCATGATATCATCATCATCATCATCATCATCATCATCATCATCATCATCATCATCATGATATCATCATGATATCATCATGATATCATCATCATCATATCATCATGATATCATCATGATATCATCATCATCATCTCATCATCATCATCATCATCATCATCATCTCTTCATGATATCATAATCTCATCATGATATCATCATCATCATCTCATCATCATCATCATCATCATCTCTTCATGATATCATAATCTCATCATGATATCATTATCATCATCATCTCATCATGATATCATCATCTCATCATTATCATCATCATCAAACCATCATGCTATCATCATCATCATCATCATCATCATCATCATCATCATCATTATCATCATCATCTCATCATGATATCATCATCATCATCATCATCTCATCATGATATCATCATCATCATCATCATCATCATCATCATCATCATCATGATATCATCATGATATCATCATGATATCATCATCATCATATCATCATCATATCATCATGATATCATCATCATCATCTCATCATCATCATCATCATCATCATCTCTTCATGATATCATAATCTCATCATGATATCATCATCATCATCTCATCATCATCATCATCATCATCTCTTCATGATATCATAATCTCATCATGATATCATTATCATCATCATCTCATCATGATATCATCATCTCATCATGATATCATCATCATCATCATCATCTCATCATAATATCATCATCATCATCATCATCATCATCTCATCATGATGTCATCATCATCATCATCATCATCATCATCTCATCATGATATCATCATAATCTCATCATGATATCATCATCATAATCTCATCATGATATCATCATCATCTCATCATGATATCATCATTATCATCATCATCTCATCATGATATCATCATCATCATCATCATCATCATCTCATTATCATCTCATCATGATATCATCATCATCATCATAATGATATCATCATCATCATCTCATCATCATCTCATCATTATATCATCATCATCATCATCTCATCATGATATCATCATCATCATCATCATCATCATCATGATATCATCAAATCATCATGCTATCATCATCATCATCATCATCATCTCATCATGATATCATCATCATCATCATCATCATCATGATATCATCATCATCATCTCATCATCATCTCATCATTATATCATCATCATCATCATCATCATCATCATCATCATCATCATCATCATCATCATCATCATCTCATCATGATATCATCATCATCATCATCATCATCATCATCATCATCATCATCATCATCATCATCATAATCATCAAATCATCATGCTATCATCATCATCATCATCATCATCATCTCATCATGATATCATCATCATCATCATCATCATCATCTCATCATGATATCATTATCATTATCATCTCATCATGATATCAATATCATCATCATCATCATCATCATCATCATCATCATCTCATAATGATATCATTATCATCATCTTCTCATCATGATATCATCATCATCATCATCATCATCATCATCATCATCATCATCATATCATCATGATACCATCATAATCATCTCATCATGATAATATCATCATCATCATCATCATGATGTCATCATAATCATCATCTTCAAATCATCATGCTATCATCATCATCTTCATCTCATCATAATATCATCATAATCTCGACATGATATCATCATAATATCATCATCATCATCATCATCATCATCATCATCTCATCATGATATCATCATCATCATCATCATCATCATCATCATCTCATCATGATATCATCATCTCATCATTATATCATCATCATCATCATCATCTCATCATGATATCATTATCATCATCATCATCTCATCATGATATCATCATCATCATCTCATCATTATATCATCATCATCATCATCATCATCTTATCATGATATCATCATCATCATCATCATCATCTCATCATGATATCATCATCATCATCATCTTATCATGATTTCATCATCATCATCTCATCATGATATCATCATAATCATCATCTCATCATGATATTATCATCATCATCATCTCATCATGATATCATCATCATCATCAAATCATCATGCTATCATCATCATCTCATCATAATATCATCATCATCTCATCATGATATCATCATCATCATCTCATCATAATATCATCATCATCATTATCTCATCATGATATCATCATCATCATCTCATCATGATATCATCATCATCATCATCTCATCATGATATCATCATCATCATCATCTCATCATGATATCATCATCATCATCATCTCATCATAATATCATCATCATCATCATCATCATCATCATCAAATCATCATCATCAAATCATCATGCTATCATCATTATCATCATCATCATCATCATCTCATCATGATATCATTATCATCTCATCATAATATCATCATCATCATCATCATCTCATCATGATATCATCATCATCATCTCATCATGATGTCATCATCATCATCATCACCATCTCATCATAATATCATCATCATCATCATCTCATCATGATATCATCATCATCATCATAATCATCATCATCTCATCATGATATCATCATCATCATCTCATCATGATATCATCCTCATCATCATCATCATCATCATCATCTCATCATGATATCATCATCATCATCATCATCATCATCATCATCATCTCATCATGATATCATCATCTCATCATGATATCATCCTCATCATCATCATCATCATCATCATCTCATCATAATATCATCATCATCTCATCATAATATCATCATCATCATCATCATCATCTCATCATATCATCAACATCATCTCATCATGATGTCATCATCATCATCATCTCATCATGATATCATCATCATCATCATCATCTCATCATGATATCATCATCATCATCATAATCATCATCATCATCATCATCATCATCATCATCTCATCATCATCATCATCTCTTCATGATATCATCATCTCATCATGATATCATTATCATCATCATCTCATCATGATATCATTATCATCATCATCTCATCATGATTTCATCATCTCATCATGATATCATCATCATCATCATCATCATCATCATCTCATCATAATATCATCATCATCATCATCATCATCATCATCATCTCATCATGATGTCATCATCATTATCATCATCATCATCATCTCATCATGATATCATCATAATCTCATCATGATATCATCATCATGATATCATCATCATAATCTCATCATGATATCATCATCATCTCATCATGATATCATCATTATCATCATCATCTCATCATGATATCATCATCATCATCATCATCATCATCATCTCATTATCATCTCATCATGATATCATCATCATCATCATCATGATATCATCATCATCATCTCATCATCATCTCATCATGATGTCATCATCATCATCATCATCATCATCTCATCATGATATCATCATGATATCATCATAATCTCATCATGATATCATCATCATGATATCATCATCATAATCTCATCATGATATCATCATCATCTCATCATGATATCATCATTATCATCATCATCTCATCATGATATCATCATCATCATCATCATCATCATCATCATCTCATTATCATCTCATCATGATATCATCATCATCATCATCATGATATCATCATCATCATCATCATCATCATAATCAACAAATCATCATGCTATCATCATCATCATCATCATCATCTCATCATGATATCATCATCATCATCATCATCATCATCTCATCATGATATCATTATCATTATCATCTCATCATGATATCAATATCATCATCATCATCATCATCATCATCATCATCATCTCATCATGATATCATTATCATCATCTTCTCATCATGATATCATCATCATCATCATCATCATCATCATCATCATCTCATCATGATACCATCATCATCATCTCATCATGATAATATCATCATCATCATCATCATCATGATGTCATCATAATCATCATCTTCAAATCATCATGCTATCATCATCATCTTCATCTCATCATAATATCATCATAATCTCGACATGATATCATCATCATCATCATCATCATCTCATCATGATATCATCATCATCATCATCATCATCTCATCATGATATCATCATCTCATCATTATATCATCATCATCACCATCATCTCATCATGATATCATTATCATCATCATCATCTCATCATGATATCATCATCATCATCTCATCATTATATCATCATCATCATCATCATCATCTTATCATGATATCATCATCATCATCATCATCATCATCTCATCATGATATCATCATCATCATCATCTTATCATGATTTCATCATCATCATCTCATCATGATATCATCATAATCATCATCTCATCATGATATTATCATCATCATCATCTCATCATGATATCATCATCATCAAATCATCATGCTATCATCATCATCTCATCATAATATCATCATCATCTCATCATGATATCATCATCATCATCTCATCATAATATCATCATCATCATCATCTCATCATAATATCATCATCATCATTATCTCATCATGATATCATCATCATCATCTCATCATGATATCATCATCATCATCAAATCATCATGCTATCATCATCAAATCATCATGCTATCATCATCATCTCATCATGATATCATCATCATCATCTCATCATAATATCATCATCATCATTATCTCATCATGATATCATCATCATCATCTCATCATGATATCATCATCATCATCATCTCATCATGATATCATCATCATCATCATCTCATCATGATATCATCATCATCATCTCATCATGATATCATCATCATCATCATCATCAAATCATCATCATCAAATCATCATGCTATCATCATTATCATCATCATCATCATCATCATCTCATCATGATATCATCATCATCATCATCATGATATCATCATCATCATCATCATCATCATAATCAACAAATCATCATGCTATCATCATCATCATCATCATCATCTCATCATGATATCATCATCATCATCATCATCATCATCATCTCATCATGATATCATTATCATTATCATCTCATCATGATATCAATATCATCATCATCATCATCATCATCATCATCATCATCTCATCATGATATCATTATCATCATCTTCTCATCATGATATCATCATCATCATCATCATCATCATCATCTCATCATGATACCATCATCATCATCTCATCATGATAATATCATCATCATCATCATCATCATGATGTCATCATAATCATCATCTTCAAATCATCATGCTATCATCATCATCTTCATCTCATCATAATATCATCATAATCTCGACATGATATCATCATCATCATCATCATCATCATCTCATCATGATATCATCATCATCATCATCATCATCTCATCATGATATCATCATCTCATCATTATATCATCATCATCACCATCATCTCATCATGATATCATTATCATCATCATCATCTCATCATGATATCATCATCATCATCTCATCATTATATCATCATCATCATCATC
>CM069857.1:90573176-90593176 GCA_036172795.1 Pelodytes ibericus | reverse complement strand
CATCATCATCTCATCATAATATCATCATCATCATCATCATCATCATGATATCATCATAATATCATCATCATCTCATCATCATCATCATCATCATCATCATCTCATCATGATATCATCATCATCATCTCATCATGATATCATCATCATCATCATCTCATCATGATATCATCATCATCATCTCATCATGATGTCATCATCATCATCATCACCATCTCATCATAATATCATCATCATCATCATCTCATCATGATATCATCATCATCATCATCATCATCATCATCATCATCTCATCATGATATCATCATCTCATCATGATATCATCCTCATCATCATCATCATCATCATCTCATCATAATATCATCATCATCTCATCATAATATCATCATCATCATCATCATCTCATCATATCATCATCATCATCTCATCATGATGTCATCATCATCATCATCTCATCATGATATCATCATCATCATCATCATCATCATCATCATCTCATCATGATATCATCATCATCATCATCATCATCATCATCATCATCATCATCATCATCATGATATCATCATCATCATCTCATCATCATCTCATCATTATATCATCATCATCATCATCATCATCATCTCATCATGATATCATCATCATCATCATCATAATCATCAAATCATCATGCTATCATCATCATCATCATCTCATCATGATATCATCATCATCATCATCATCTCATCATAATATCATCATCATCTCATCATAATATCATCATCATCATCTCATCATGATATCATCATCATCATCTCATCATGATATCATAATGATATCATCTTCATCATCATCATCATCTCTTCATGATATCATCATCTCATCATGATATCATCATCATCATCATCTCATCATGATATCATTATCATCATCATCTCATCATGATATCAATATCATCATCATCATCATCATCATCATCTCATCATGATATCATTATCATCATCATCTCATCATGATATCATCATTCATCATCTCATCATGATATCATTATCATCATCTTCTCATCATGATATCATCATCATCATCATCATCATCATCATCATCATCTCATCATGATACCATCATCATCATCTCATCATGATAATATCATCATCATCATCATGATGTCATCATAATCATCATCATCAAATCATCATGCTATCATCATCATCTTCATCTCATCATAATATCATCATAATCTCGACATGATATCATCATAATATCATCATCATCATCATCATCATCATCTCATCATAATATCATCATCATCATCATCATCATCATCTCATCATGATATCATCATCATCATCATCTCATCATGATATCATCATCATCATCTCATCATGATATCATTATCATCATCATCATCTCATCATGATATCATCATCATCATCTCATCATTATATCATCATCATCATCTCATCATAATATCATCATCATCATCTCATCATGATATCATCATCATCATCTCATCATGATATCATCATCATCATCATCATCATCATCAAATCATCATGCTATCATCATTATCATCATCAACTCATCAAAATATCATCATCATCTCATCATGATATCATCATCATCATCTCATCATGATATCATCATCATCATCATCATCATCATCATCATCATCTCATCATGATATCATCATCATCATCTCATCATGATATCATCATCATCATCATCATCATCTCATCATGATATCATCATCATCATCTCATCATGATATCATTATCATCATCATCATCTCATCATGATATCATCATCATCATCATCTCATCATTATATCATCATCATCATCATCATCTCATCATAATATCATCATCATCATCTCATCATGATATCATCATCATCATCTCATCATGATATCATCATCATCATCATCATCATCATCATCATCATCATCATCATCATCTCATCATGATATCATCATCATCATCTCATCATGATATCATCATCATCATCATCATCATCAAATCATCATGCTATCATCATTATCATCATCATCATCATCTCATCATGATATCATCATCATCATCATCATCATCATCATCTCATCATAATATCATCATCATCTCATCATAATATCATCATCATCATCATCATCATCATCTCATCATGATGTCATCATCATCATCATCATCTCATCATAATATCATGATATCATCATCATCATCTCATCATGATATCATCATCATCATCATCATCATCATCATCTCATCATAATATCATCAACATCTCATCATAATATCATCATCATCATCATCATAATATCATGATATCATCATCATCATCTCATCATGATATCATCATCATCATCATCATCATCATCATCTCATCATAATATCATCAACATCTCATCATAATATCATCATCATCATCATCATCTCATCATGATATCATCATCATCTCATCATGATGTCATCATCATCTCATCATGATATCATCATCATCATCATCATCATCTCATCATGATATCATCATCATCATCATGATATCATCATCATCGTCATCTCATCATGATATCATCATCATCATCATCATCATCATCATCATCATCATCTCATCATAATATCATCATCATCTCATCATAATATCATCATCATCATTATCATCATGATATCATCATAATATCATCATCATCATCATCATCATCATCATCATCATCATCATCATCATCATCTCATCATGATATCATCATCATCATCTCATCATGATATCATCATCATCATCATCATCATCTCATCATGATATCATCATCATCATCATGATATCATCATCATCGTCATCTCATCATGATATCATCATCATCATCATCATCATCATCATCATCATCTCATCATAATATCATCATCATCTCATCATAATATCATCATCATCATCATCATCATGATATCATCATGATATCATCATAATCATCATCATCATCTCATCATGATATCATCATCATCATCATCATCATCATCATCATCATCATCATCATCATCATCAAATCATCATGCTATCATCATCATCATCATCATCAACTCATCAAAATATCATCATCATCTCATCATGATATCATCATAATATCATCATCATCATCATCATCATCATCATCAAATCATCATGCTATCATCATCATCATCATCATCAACTCATCAAAATATCATCATCATCTCATCATGATATCATCATAATATCATCATCATCATCATCATCATCTCATCATGATATCATCATCATCATCTCATCATGATATCATTATCATCATCATCATCTCATCCTGATATCATCATCATCAACTCATCAAAATATCATCATTATCCCATCATGATATCATCATAATATCATCATCATCATCATCATCTCATCATGATATCATCATCATCATCTCATCATGATGTCATCATCATCATCATCTCATCATGATATCATCATCATCATCATCATCATCATCTCATCATGATATCATCATCATCATCTCATCATGATATCATCATCATCATCATCATCATCTCATCATAATATCATCATCATCTCATCATAATATCATCATCATCATCATCATCATCATGATATCATCATAATATCATCATCATCATCATCATCATCATCATCATCATCATCATCATCATCTCATCATGATATCATCATCATCATCTCATCATGATATCATCATCATCATCATCTCATCATGATATCATCATCATCATCTCATCATGATGTCATCATCATCATCATCACCATCTCATCATAATATCATCATCATCATCATCTCATCATGATATCATCATCATCATCATCATCATCATCATCATCATCATCTCATCATGATATCATCATCTCATCATGATATCATCCTCATCATCATCATCATCATCATCTCATCATAATATCATCATCATCTCATCATAATATCATCATCATCATCATCATCTCATCATATCATCATCATCATCTCATCATGATGTCATCATCATCATCATCTCATCATGATATCATCATCATCATCATCATCATCATCATCATCATCTCATCATGATATCATCATCATCATCATCATCATCATCATCATCATCATCATCATCATCATCATCATCATCATCATTTATCATCATCTCATCATCATCATCATCATCTCTTCATGATATCATCATCTCATCATGATATCATTATCATCATCATCTCATCATGATATCATTATCATCATCATCTCATCATGATTTCATCATCTCATCATGATATCATCATCATCATCATCATCTCATCATAATATCATCATCATCATCATCATCATCATCATCATCATCTCATCATGATGTCATCATCATCATCATCATCATCATCATCATCATCATCATCATCATCATCATCATCATCATCTCATCATGATATCATCATAATCTCATCATGATATCATCATCATGATATCATCATCATAATCTCATCATGATATCATCATCATCTCATCATGATATCATCATTATCATCATCATCTCATCATGATATCATCATCATCATCATCATCTCATCATGATATCATCATCATCATCATCATCATCATCTCATTATCATCTCATCATGATATCATCATCATCATCATCATGATATCATCATCATCATCTCATCATCATCTCATCATTATATCATCATCATCATCATCTCATCATGATATCATCATCATCATCATCATCATAATCATCAAATCATCATGCTATCATCATCATCATCATCATCATCTCATCATGATATCATCATCATCATCATCATCATCATCATCATCTCATCATAATATCATCATCATCTCATCATAATATCATCATCATCATCTCATCATGATATCATCATCATCATCTCATCATGATATCATAATGATATCATCATCATCATCATCATCTCTTCATGATATCATCATCTCATCATGATATCATCATCATCATCATCATCTCATCATGATATCATTATCATCATCATCTCATCATGATATCAATATCATCATCATCATCATCATCATCATCATCTCATCATGATATCATTATCATCATCATCTCATCATGATATCATCATTCATCATCTCATCATGATATCATTATCATCATCTTCTCATCATGATATCATCATCATCATCATCATCATCATCATCATCTCATCATGATACCATCATCATCATCTCATCATGATAATATCATCATCATCATCATGATGTCATCATAATCATCATCATCAAATCATCATGCTATCATCATCATCTTCATCTCATCATAATATCATCATAATCTCGACATGATATCATCATAATATCATCATCATCATCATCATCATCATCATCATCATCATCATCTCATCATAATATCATCATCATCATCATCATCATCATCATCATCTCATCATGATATCATCATCATCATCATCATCATCTCATCATGATATCATCATCATCATCTCATCATGATATCATTATCATCATCATCATCTCATCATGATATCATCATCATCATCATCTCATCATTATATCATCATCATCATCATCATCTCATCATAATATCATCATCATCATCTCATCATGATATCATCATCATCATCTCATCATGATATCATCATCATCATCATCATCATCATCAAATCATCATGCTATCATCATTATCATCATCAACTCATCAAAATATCATCATCATCTCATCATGATATCATCATCATCATCTCATCATGATATCATCATCATCATCATCATCATCATCATCATCATCATCATCATCATCTCATCATGATATCATCATCATCATCTCATCATGATATCATCATCATCATCATCATCATCATCATCAAATCATCATGCTATCATCATTATCATCATCATCATCATCTCATCATGATATCATCATCATCATCATCATCATCATCAAATCATCATCATCATCATCTCATCATAATATCATCATCATCTCATCATAATATCATCATCATCATCATCATCATCATCATCTCATCATGATGTCATCATCATCATCATCATCTCATCATAATATCATGATATCATCATCATCATCTCATCATGATATCATCATCATCATCATCATCATCATCTCATCATAATATCATCATCATCTCATCATAATATCATCATCATCATCATCATCATCTAATCATTATATCATCATCATCTCATCATGATGTCATCATCATCATCATCTCATCATGATATCATCATCATCATCATCATCATCTCATCATGATATCATCATCATCATTATGATATCATCATCATCGTCATCTCATCATGATATCATCATCATCATCATCATCATCATCATCTCATCATAATATCATCATCATCTCATCATAATATCATCATCATCATCATCATCATGATATCATCATAATATCATCATCATCATCATCATCATCATCATCATCATCTCATCATGATATCATCATCATCATCTCATCATGATATCATCATCATCATCTCATCATGATATCATCATAATCATCATCATCATCTCATCATGATATCATCATCATCATCATCATCATCATCATCATCAAATCATCATGCTATCATCATCATCATCATCATCAACTCATCAAAATATCATCATCATCTCATCATGATATCATCATAATATCATCATCATAATCATCATCATCATCATCTCATCATGATATCATCATCATCATCTCATCATGATATCATTATCATCATCATCATCTCATCCTGATATCATCATCATCAACTCATCAAAATATCATCATTATCCCATCATGATATCATCATAATATCATCATCATCATCATCATCTCATCATGATATCATCATCATCATCTCATCATGATGTCATCATCATCATCATCTCATCATGATATCATCATCATCATCATCATCTCATCATGATATCATCATCATCATCTCATCATGATATCATCATCATCATCATCATCTCATCATGATATCATCATCATCATCATCATCATCATCATCATCATCATCATCATCTCATCATAATATCATCATCATCTCATCATAATATCATCATCATCATCATCATGATATCATCATAATATCATCATCATCATCAACATCATCATCATCATCATCTCATCATGATATCATCATCATCATCTCATCATGATATCATCATCATCATCATCTCATCATGATATCATCATCATCATCTCATCATGATATCATCATAATCATCATCATCTCATCATGATATCATCATAATCATCATCATCTCATCATGATATCATCATCATCATCATCATCATCAAATCATCATGCTATCATCATCATCATCATCATCATCAACTCATCAAAATATCATCATCATCTCATCATGATATCATCATCAAATCATCATGCTATCATCATCATCATCATCATCATCATCAACTCATCAAAATATCATCATCATCTAATCATGATATCATCATAATATCATCATCATCATCATCATCATCTCATCATGATATCATCATCATCATCTCATCATGATATCATCATCATCATCTGTTGTAGACACGCATTTATTTATGCTAGTTTGTTGATCTTATACACAGATATCACTTAAATAGCAATATATATATATATATATATATTGGTTTATATGTGTGGAGTATTTGCAGGTGGCTGGTGGTCTAAGCAACAGTGTTTCCAGGTAAACATACTGGCTATTGTTCAGGACTGGACTGTAAACAACATGGAGTCTGACAGTTTGGTCACCTGACCAGGGTTACTATGGGAAAGCTGTACCAACAAATGCTTCATGTTAAAAGAGATGCATGTTAAAGAGATTTCAGAACTTTCCTGAAGCTCCAACAATGGAGAAGCTACTGCTGAAGCCAGTCTTTCCACCTGAGTTCTCCTGGCAACGTAACATCTAAGTATCAGCATTTATATTTTATTTTACTTTCTTTTACTTGAATAGAGTTAACTATTCTTGTTTCTATTAATAGATTGAGTATTTAGCATTGTTTATTTGTATAACCTATATTAGATATTGTTGTAGAATTATCATTAAACTTTGTTATGCTTTAACCTATTCAAGTGTGTGGATATTCTGTTATTTGGTTATTGAATATAACTCTCTAATAATACCTTATGGAATAATATAATCGTTGTATTGTTACATTATTTCCATTTATAAATTTGTTGTTGAGGTTGTGCTCATTTGGCTCCTATTGTTATGTGTAACCGTGGGAACCAAACTGTAAAGTGTTAAACAGACACCAATAGATACCATATCTTGTATTAATTTAGATAGAGCATTTACTAATCTTCACCATTTCCAATACAACTGGCGTAGTCGGCAGGATTATTGCAGAGTTATTATATATAATAATTAATAACTGAATTCCGCATTTTCCAATTTTTCCCTCATGTTTCTTGTTTATGTGTAAAAAACAAAAAAGTAATTGTTTGACATTTAGAGTGCTTGCTACCTAGCCAAGTGACTAGCAACTGAACCATTACTTGGACATTGACTAGTCACTAGCACTTGTAACTAGACAGGTGACTCTGGCCAGGCAGATTATTGTTTAGTCTATAAACCCCCTAAATTATTTTTGAATGTCAATACCACACTGCAACGAGAGTGGTGGGTTTTAGTGTTGTCATTGCTGCAATGGGTTTATTTACTAAACAGTGTTTTTTGTTGTTGTGATTAATAGATTTTTTAGTACTACTTATTATTATCCTGTTTTGCTTATAAGTAGGCTTTTGAAACTTATTAGCAATAGTTATATATTGCTCTGGGAAGGTGGCAGGCTATTTATTACATGTGAAGTAATAAATGGTTCTAAGAGACCAGGAAATACATTGTGTGTTTATGTATTACATGTAAGCCTAGTGCATAGTGTTTATGTATGTAATACTGTATGCTGCTCTGGAAGAAATATGTTCTATTTGCATGTGGGCTGTGCGTGCAACACAGCTGAGACGGCACTATAGGGACCTCTGCAGACCAGGAAGTGTACGGCCGAGTGTATGGACCTGGGAAGGATGAAAGGCTATTAAATGACTAGTAATAGGTGCCACTGAGAGACCAGGAAATATGTTGTATGTGAATTTGTAGTATTATGTCTATTGATTGGTGTATGTATGCCTGCATGGAAAAGGGAAGCTATACCATAAGTAGTGACCCACAGGAACCAGTAGGTATTTGTGTGTAAACCGTCCTGGGGTGGGAGGGCTCTAATGAGGGACCCCACTGTCCAGTAGTTATGTGTGTTTAAACTGACCTGGGGTGGGAGGGCTCTAATGAGGGATCCCATTGTCCAGTAAGTATGTGTGTGTAAACCGACCTGGGGTGGGAGGGCTCTAATGAGGGACCCCATTGTCCAGTAAGTATGTGTGTGTAAACCGACCTGGGATGGGAGGGCTCTAATGAGGGACCCCATTGTCCAGTAAGTATGTGTGTGTAAACCGACCTGGGGTGGGAGGGCTCTAATGAGGGATCCCATTGTCCAGTAGGGTTTTGACCTGAATGTCTGTGTAAAGTGCTTGTGTGGTCCATCCACTCATGTAGTCCTCACAAGTGTTTTAACTCTTTTCCCACTTTACTAGCCAGATATCAGGGATTAATAACTTGAAGCTGGACAGTACAGAAACGTTTAGAGAGGAGTGTTTGTTTTCATGATTCCCTAGCAAAAGCATCTTAAAGGAACATGTAAAACCTGATAAAGTTTCTTCCTCAGCCATGCTGGTTTGCTATGTGCAGAACCAACAGCCTGAAGGACAGAAGAGATAGATATTCAACCCGCTGTGAGCTCTATTAACACGCTTGTCTTGCCTGTTTTAATAGTCAGATGACTCTGGGTTGGCTGCTGACTACCGGGAGGTGGATGCAGTAGTGCCATCAGTGAGCACTGCGGTTCCGAGTACCGTCAACGCAGATGAAGGGCAAACAGGCAGACACGTGGCAAGCTGGGATTGAATTAGCGAATGCTCTCTCTTTAATTCTCCTTGCACCAGAGATGCACTAACAAGCTAGCTTTGCCTGGGAGAAGATATCATATACATCCAGGTAGTGCATCAAGACAGTGAACAGGGTTGTGAGTCATCGTATCCTGAAGACTCCGGTGTCTCTAAAGAAACAGAAGAGATACTCCCAGCACTGATTGAAAGGCCTGGACAGACATCAGTGTCCAGAAATAAACCGTCTACCTGAGCACAGTGCAAGAAGAATATGAAGATACAGACAAAGAAGAAAGCATCAAGCAAGATTGCCAATGACACAGCACATTGTCTTTCTGTACTCCTGCAGCTGCAAGCTGGCACCCTAGTCAAAAATACGGGTCACAGAAGAGGTGAACTCACTCGTAAGAGAAAGAGGATGAGCAGCTGATTCCACCTGTCAAGAAAGTTGGCCATACCAAGTAGCCCTCAAGAATAAAGTTGGGCAGACTTGGCAGTTGAACTGTGGAGGCCGAAGACCAAGAGGTGGATTGAATTGCTGCATTGTTGTGCAAACTATTCTGAAGAGTTGTGGCTTGCAGAGAATGCAGCAAGAAGACACTAAAAAAGAATTCAAAGAAGAACCAAAGACAAGAACTTGTTATCTATGGACAATTGTGCTTATGTTATTGAGCTACCACTAAGCATATTGTGGTCCCTAGCCTATCACCCTAAAGCCTCTAGGTTGATAGAGTGGTGCAAAGAGTTTTCAGGAGAGCACATTTGAGTACTGTCCCCAGTAGTGATAGACTGTGGGTGGGAATGGGTTTGCAACCATTTTTCCTTTTTACAGTACTGCCCACAATGATTCTAGTGTGGGATGTTGGGTTGTATTACATGTTAGAGTGTTAAGCAGGTTTCAGGGGGTGGTGAGTGTTTGTTTGTGACAGTCCCCTTGTCTGATTGACCTGGAACCTGGTGAATGCATGTGAGTATGTGGCGTGAAGTGAAGGTGGTGAGCTGTGTGCGTGTACTGTGTTGGGGGAGATAGCCATCTGGGTAACTCAAACAGTGTAAGTTACAAGGGACCAGAGCTAGCTGATTCAGATAGGGACCAAAGTGTGAGTGCTACCCAGATCTAGCAAGCAACAGAGGCAGAAGCTCAAAATAATATCAGATGGACCTGGTGATACCTAGGTTGTATTATTATACTGTGATATTAAATCTATTTTCTTTCCTTCCAGCCGACTGGTGGCAGTTTTGAGTCAGCGGAACCAATGGTCCTCCAACACCTTTGTGCACATAAGAGTTGTAACCTTACACCTAGGCCTTGGTGTGTTAGCCACCAAGAGAGAAGTCTGACAGTTGTCAGCAAACAAATACTGCAGCTACCTCATTAACAACGCAGAAGTTAACCATGATTTGACCAAACTTCCTGCCATGTGGGAAAAGTGGATACCGACTTTTGGGTGGCTGGGGAGTTTGGGAAACACGATTGTTCATGGACTGTTTAGTAGCTGTGGTCATATGGTTTTTCTACTGTTATATGTGTAGCATTATTATTATAATTTTTTTATAAATTAGTTAACGCAACATTTAGAGTAATATAGTAGTGATGTCAGTGGTATTTGACCAAGGGGTGGAGTGTTGTAGACACGCATTTATTTATGCTAGTTTGTTGATCTTATACACAGATATCACTTAAATAGCAATATATATATATATATATATATTGGTTTATATGTGTGGAGTATTTGCAGGTGGCTGGTGGTCTAAGCAACAGTGTTTCCAGGTAAACATACTGGCTATTGTTCAGGACTGGACTGTAAACAACATGGAGTCTGACAGTTTGGTCACCTGACCAGGGTTACTATGGGAAAGCTGTACCAACAAATGCTTCATGTTAAAAGAGATGCATGTTAAAGAGATTTCAGAACTTTCCTGAAGCTCCAACAATGGAGAAGCTACTGCTGAAGCCAGTCTTTCCACCTGAGTTCTCCTGGCAACGTAACATCTAAGTATCAGCATTTATATTTTATTTTACTTTCTTTTACTTGAATAGAGTTAACTATTCTTGTTTCTATTAATAGATTGAGTATTTAGCATTGTTTATTTGTATAACCTATATTAGATATTGTTGTAGAATTATCATTAAACTTTGTTATGCTTTAACCTATTCAAGTGTGTGGATATTCTGTTATTTGGTTATTGAATATAACTCTCTAATAATACCTTATGGAATAATATAATCGTTGTATTGTTACATTATTTCCATTTATAAATTTGTTGTTGAGGTTGTGCTCATTTGGCTCCTATTGTTATGTGTAACCGTGGGAACCAAACTGTAAAGTGTTAAACAGACACCAATAGATACCATATCTTGTATTAATTTAGATAGAGCATTTACTAATCTTCACCATTTCCAATACAATCATCTCATCATGATATCATCATCATCATCTCATCATGATATCATCATCATCATCTCATCATGATATCATCATCAATATCATCTCATCATGATATCATCATCATCATCATCATCAAATCATCATGCTATCATCATCATCATCATCATCATCATCATCATCATCTCATCATAATATCATCATCATTTAATCATGATATCATCATCATCATATCATGATATCATCATCATCATCTCATCATGATGTCATCATCATCATCATCATCTCATCATGATATCATCATCATCATCATCATCAAATCATCATGCTATCATTATCATCATCATCATCATCATCTCAGCATAATATCATCATCATCTCATCATGATATCATCATCATCATCATCATCTCATCATGATATCATCATCATCATCATCATCATCATCTCATCATGATGTCATCATCATCATCATCTCATCATAATATCATCATCATCATCATCATCATCATCATCATCATCTCATCATATGTCATCATCATCATCATCTCATCATGACATCATCATAATCTCATCATGATATCATCATCATCATCTCATCATGATATAATCATCATCTCATCATGATATCATCATTATCATCATCATCTCATCATGATATCATCATCATCATCATCATCTCATCATCATCTCATCATGATATCATCATCATCATCATCATCATCTCATCATGATATCATCATCATCATCATCATCATCATCATCATCATCATCTCATCATGACATCATCATCATCATCTCATCATGATATCATCATCATCATCTCATCATGATGTCATCATCATCATCATCATCTCATCGTAATATTATCATCATCATCTTCATCTCATCATGATGTCATCATCATCATCATCATCTCATCATGATATCATCATCATCATCTCAACATGATATCATCATCTCATCATGATGTCATCATCATCATAATCATCTCATCATGATATCATCATCATCATCTCATCATTATATCATCATCATCATCATCATCATCTCATCATGATATCATTATCATCATCATCATCTCATCATGATATCATCATCATCATCTCATCATTATATCATCATCATCATCATCATCTCATCATTATATCATCATCATCATCATCATCATCTCATCATGATATCATTATCATCATCATCTCATCATTATATCATCATCATCATCATCTCATCATGATATCATTATCATCATCATCTCATCATGATATCATCATTCATCATCTCATCATGATATCATTATCATCATCTTCTCATCATGATAACATCATCATCATCATCATCATCATCATCATCATCATCATCTCATAATGATACCATCATCATCATCTCATCATGATAATATCATCATCATCATCATCATCATGATGTCATCATAATCATCATCATCAAATCATCATGCTATCATCATCATCTTCATCTCATCATAATATCATCATAATCTCGACATGATATCATCATAATATCATCATCATCATCATGATGTCATCATAATCATCATCATCAAATCATCATGCTATCATCATCATCTTCATCTCATCATAATATCATCATAATCTCGACATGATATCATCATAATATCATCATCATCATCATCATCATCATCATCTCATCATGATATCATCATCATCATCATCATCATCTCATCATGATATCATCATCATCATCTCATCATTATATCATCATCATCATCATCATCATCATCTCATCATGATATCATTATCATCATCAACTCATCAAAATATCATCATCATCTCATCATGATATCATCATAATATCATCATCATCATTATCTCATCATGATATCATCATCATCATCTCATCATGATATCATCATCATCATCATCTCATCATGATATCATGATCATCATCATCATCATCTCATCATGATATCATCATCATCATCTCATCATGATATCATCATCATCATCATCTCATCATGATATCATGATCATCATCATCATCATCTCATCATGATATCATCATTATCATCATCATCATCATCATCTCATCATGATATCATTATCATCTCATCATAATATCATCATCATCATCATCTCATCATGATATCATCATCATCATCTCATCATGATGTCATCATCATCATCATCATCGCCATCTCATCATAATATCATCATCATCATCTCATCATGATATCATCATCATCATCATAATCATCATCATCTCATCATGATATCATCATCATCATCTCATCATGATATCATCCTCATCATCATCATCATCATCTCATCATAATATCATCATCATCTCATCATAATATCATCATCATCATCATCATCTCATCATATCATCATCATCATCTCATCATGATGTCATCATCATCATCATCCCATCATGATATCATCATCATCATCATCATCATCATCTCATCATGATATCATCATCATCATCATCATCATCATCTCATCATGATATCATCATCATCATCATCATCATCATCATCATCATCATCATCATCATCATCATCATCATCATCTCATCATGATATCATCATAATATCATCATCAAATCATCATGATATCATCATCATCATGATATCATTATCATCATGATCTCATCATCATCATCATCTCATCATGCTATCATCATCATCATCATCATCATCATCATCATCATCATCTCATCATATGTCATCATCATCATCATCTCATCATGACATCATCATAATCTCATCATGATATCATCATCATCATCTCATCATGATATAATCATCATCTCATCATGATATCATCATTATCATCATCATCTCATCATGATATCATCATCATCATCATCATCTCATCATCATCTCATCATGATATCATCATCATCATCATCATCATCTCATCATGATATCATCATCATCATCATCATCATCATCATCATCATCATCTCATCATGACATCATCATCATCATCTCATCATGATATCATCATCATCATCTCATCATGATGTCATCATCATCATCATCATCTCATCGTAATATTATCATCATCATCTTCATCTCATCATGATGTCATCATCATCATCATCATCTCATCATGATATCATCATCATCATCTCAACATGATATCATCATCTCATCATGATGTCATCATCATCATAATCATCTCATCATGATATCATCATCATCATCTCATCATTATATCATCATCATCATCATCATCATCTCATCATGATATCATTATCATCATCATCATCTCATCATGATATCATCATCATCATCTCATCATTATATCATCATCATCATCATCATCTCATCATTATATCATCATCATCATCATCATCATCTCATCATGATATCATTATCATCATCATCTCATCATTATATCATCATCATCATCATCTCATCATGATATCATTATCATCATCATCTCATCATGATATCATCATTCATCATCTCATCATGATATCATTATCATCATCTTCTCATCATGATAACATCATCATCATCATCATCATCATCATCATCATCATCATCTCATAATGATACCATCATCATCATCTCATCATGATAATATCATCATCATCATCATCATCATGATGTCATCATAATCATCATCATCAAATCATCATGCTATCATCATCATCTTCATCTCATCATAATATCATCATAATCTCGACATGATATCATCATAATATCATCATCATCATCATGATGTCATCATAATCATCATCATCAAATCATCATGCTATCATCATCATCTTCATCTCATCATAATATCATCATAATCTCGACATGATATCATCATAATATCATCATCATCATCATCATCATCATCATCTCATCATGATATCATCATCATCATCATCATCATCTCATCATGATATCATCATCATCATCTCATCATTATATCATCATCATCATCATCATCATCATCTCATCATGATATCATTATCATCATCAACTCATCAAAATATCATCATCATCTCATCATGATATCATCATAATATCATCATCATCATTATCTCATCATGATATCATCATCATCATCTCATCATGATATCATCATCATCATCATCTCATCATGATATCATGATCATCATCATCATCATCTCATCATGATATCATCATCATCATCTCATCATGATATCATCATCATCATCATCTCATCATGATATCATGATCATCATCATCATCATCTCATCATGATATCATCATTATCATCATCATCATCATCATCTCATCATGATATCATTATCATCTCATCATAATATCATCATCATCATCATCTCATCATGATATCATCATCATCATCTCATCATGATGTCATCATCATCATCATCATCGCCATCTCATCATAATATCATCATCATCATCTCATCATGATATCATCATCATCATCATAATCATCATCATCTCATCATGATATCATCATCATCATCTCATCATGATATCATCCTCATCATCATCATCATCATCTCATCATAATATCATCATCATCTCATCATAATATCATCATCATCATCATCATCTCATCATATCATCATCATCATCTCATCATGATGTCATCATCATCATCATCCCATCATGATATCATCATCATCATCATCATCATCATCTCATCATGATATCATCATCATCATCATCATCATCATCTCATCATGATATCATCATCATCATCATCATCATCATCATCATCATCATCATCATCATCATCATCATCATCATCTCATCATGATATCATCATAATATCATCATCAAATCATCATGATATCATCATCATCATGATATCATTATCATCATGATCTCATCATCATCATCATCTCATCATGCTATCATCATCATCATCATCATCATCATCATCATCATCATCTCATCATGATAATATCATCATCATCATCATGATGTCATCATAATCATCATCATCAAATCATCATGCTATCATCATCATCTTCATCTCATCATAATATCATCATAATCTCGACATGGTATCATCATATCATCATCATCATCATCATCTCATCATGATATCATCATCATCATCATCATCATCATCTCATCATGATATCATCATCACCATTTCATCATTATATGATCATCATCATCATCTCATCATGATATCATTATCATCATCATCATCTCATCATGATATCATCATCATCATCTCATCATTATATCATCATCATCATCATCAACATCTTATCATGATATCATCATCATCATCATCATCTCATCATGATATCATCATCATCATCATCATCATCTCATCATGATATCATCATCATTATCTCATAATGATATCATCATCATCATCTCATCATGATATCATCATCATCATCTCATCATGATATCATCATAATCATCATCTCATCATGATATCATCATCATCATCTCATCATGATATCATCATCATCATCATCATCATCATCACCATCATCATCATCATCATCATCATCAAATCATCATGCTATCATCATTATCCTCATCAACTCATCAAAATATCATCATCATCTCATCATGATATCATCATAATATCATCATCATCATCATCTCATCATGATATCATCATCATCATCTCATCATGATATCATCATCATCATCTCATCATGATATCATCATCATCATCTCATCATGATATCATCATCATCATCATCATCAAATCATCATGATATCATCATCATCATCATCTCATCATGATATCATCATCATCATCTCATCATGATATCATCATCATCATCATCATCATCTCATCATCATCATCATCATCATCATCATCATCATCTCATCATAATATCATCATCATCATCATCATCATCATCATCATGATGTCATCATCATCATCTCATCATGATATCATCATCATCTCATCATGATATCATCATCATCTCATCATGATATCATCATTATCATCATCATCTCATCATGATATCATCATCTCATCATGCTATCATCATCATCATCATCTCATCATGATATCATCATCATCATCATCATCATCATCATCATCATAATCTCATCATGATATCATCATCATCATCATCATCATCATCATCAAATCATCATGCTATCATCATCATCATCTTATCAAAATATTATCATCATCTCATCATGATATCATCATAATATCATCATCATCATCATCATCTCATCATGATATCATCATCATCATAATCTCATCATGATATCATCATCATCATCTCATCATGATATCATCATCATCATCATCATCATCATCTCATCATGATATCATCATCATCATCATCATCAAATCATCATGATATCATCATCATCATCATCTCATCATGATATCATAATCATCATCATCATCATCATCATCTCATCATGATATCATCATCATCATCATCATCATCATCTCATCATAATATCATCATCATCTCATCATAATATCATCATCATCATCATCTCATCATGATATCATCATCATCATCATCATCATCTCATCATGATATCATCATCATCATCATCTCATCATGATATCATCATCATCATCTCATCATGATATCATCATCATCATCATCATCATCATCTCATCATGATATCATTATCATCATCATCATCAAATCATCATGATATCATCATCATCATCATCTCATCATGATATCATAATCATCATCATCATCATCATCTCATCATGATATCATCATCATCATCATCTCATCATAATATCATCATCATCTCATCATAATATCATCATCATCTCATCATGATATCATCATCATCTCATCATGATGTCATCATCATCATCTCATCATAATATCATCATCATCATCATCATCTCATCATGATGTCATCATTATCATCATTTCATCATGATATCATCATAATCTCATCATGATATCATCATCATCATCTCATCATGATATCATCATCATCTCATCATGATAACATCATTATCATCATCATCTCATCATGATATCATCATCATCATCATCATCATCTCATTATCATCTCATCATGATATCATCATCATCATCATCATCATCATGATATCATCATCATCATCTCATCATCATCTCATCATTATATCATCATCATCATCATCATCATCATCATCATCTCATCATGATATCATCATCATCATCATCATCATCATCATCATCATCATCATCATCATCATCATCATCAAATCATCATGCTATCATCATCATCATCATCATCATCATCATCTCATCATGATATCATCATCATCATCATCATCATCTCATCATGATACCATCATCATCATCGCATCATGATATCATCATCATCATAATATCATCATAATCTCGACATGATATCATCATAATATCATCATCATCATCATCTCATCATGATATCATCATCATCATCATCTCATCATGATATCATCATCATCATCTCATCATTATATCATCATCATCATCATCTCATCATGATATCATTATCATCATCATCATCTCATCATGATATCATCATCATCATCTCATCATTATATCATCATCATCATCATCATCAACATCTTATCATGATATCATCATCATCATCATCTCATCATGATATCATCATCATCATCTCATCATGATATCATCATCATCATCTCATTATGATATCATCATCATCATCTCATCATGATATCATCATCATCATCTCATCATGATATCATCATCATCATCTCATCATGATATCATCATCATCATCTCATCATGATATCATCATCATCATCT
>CM069857.1:90525676-90568176 GCA_036172795.1 Pelodytes ibericus | reverse complement strand
CATCATCATCATCATCTCATCATGATATCATCATCATCATCATCATCTCATCATGATATCATCATCATCATCAACTCATCATGATATCATCATCATCATCATCATCATCATCTCATCATGATATCATCATCATCATCATCATCATCATCATCATCATCTCATCATGATATCATCATAATATCATCATCAAATCATCATGATATCATCATCATCATGATATCATTATCATCATGATCTCATCATCATCATCATCTCATCATGCTATCATCTCATCATGATAATATCATCATCATCATCATGATGTCATCATAATCATCATCATCAAATCATCATGCTATCATCATCATCTTCATCTCATCATAATATCATCATAATCTCGACATGGTATCATCATATCATCATCATCATCATCATCTCATCATGATATCATCATCATCATCATCATCATCATCTCATCATGATATCATCATCACCATTTCATCATTATATGATCATCATCATCATCTCATCATGATATCATTATCATCATCATCATCTCATCATGATATCATCATCATCATCTCATCATTATATCATCATCATCATCATCATCAACATCTTATCATGATATCATCATCATCATCATCATCATCTCATCATGATATCATCATCATCATCATCATCATCTCATCATGATATCATCATCATCATCTCATAATGATATCATCATCATCATCTCATCATGATATCATCATCATCATCATCTCATCATGATATCATCATCATCATCATCTCATCATGATATCATCATCATCATCACCATCATCATCATCATCATCATCATCAAATCATCATGCTATCATCATTATAATCATCAACTCATCAAAATATCATCATCATCTCATCATGATATCATCATAATATCATCATCATCATCATCTCATCATGATATCATCATCATCATCTCATCATGATATCATCATCATCATCTCATCATGATATCATCATCATCATCTCATCATGATATCATCATCATCATCATCATCATCAAATCATCATGATATCATCATCATCATCATCTCATCATGATATCATCATCATCATCTCATCATGATATCATCATCATCATCATCATCATCTCATCATCATCATCATCATCATCATCATCATCATCATCATCATCATCTCATCATAATATCATCATCATTATCATCATCATCATCATGATGTCATCATCATCATCTCATCATGATATCATCATCATCTCATCATGATATCATCATTATCATCATCATCTCATCATGATATCATCATCTCATCATGCTATCATCATCATCATCATCTCATCATGATATCATCATCATCATCATCATCATCATCATCATCATCATCATCATCATCATAATCTCATCATGATATCATCATCATCATCATCATCATCAAATCATCATGCTATCATCATCATCATCTTATCAAAATATTATCATCATCTCATCATGATATCATCATAATATCATCATCATCATCATCTCATCATGATATCATCATCATCATAATCTCATCATGATATCATCATCATCATCTCATCATGATATCATCATCATCATCATCATCATCATCATCATCATCTCATCATGATATCATCATCATCATCATCATCAAATCATCATGATATCATCATCATCATCATCTCATCATGATATCATAATCATCATCATCATCATCATCATCATCTCATCATGATATCATCATCATCATCATCATCTCATCATAATATCATCATCATCTCATCATAATATCATCATCATCATCATCTCATCATGATATCATCATCATCATCATCTCATCATGATATCATCATCATCATCATCTCATCATGATATCATCATCATCATCTCATCATGATATCATCATCATCATCATCATCATCTCATCATGATATCATTATCATCATCATCATCAAATCATCATGATATCATCATCATCATCATCTCATCATGATATCATAATCATCATCATCATCATCTCATCATGATATCATCATCATCATCATCATCTCATCATAATATCATCATCATCTCATCATAATATCATCATCATCTCATCATGATATCATCATCATCTCATCATGATGTCATCATCATCATCTCATCATAATATCATCATCATCATCATCATCTCATCATGATGTCATCATTATCATCATTTCATCATGATATCATCATAATCTCATCATGATATCATCATCATCATCTCATCATGATATCATCATCATCTCATCATGATAACATCATTATCATCATCATCTCATCATGATATCATCACCATCATCATCATCTCATCATCATCTCATCATGATATCATCATCATCATCATCATCATCTCATCATGATATCATCATCATCATCATCATCATCATAATAATCTCATCATGATATCATCATCATCATCATCAAATCATCATGCTATCATCATCATCATCTTATCAAAATATCATCATCATCTCATCATGATATCATCATAATATCATCAACATCATCATCATCTTCATCATCATCATCATCATCTCATCATGATATCATAATCATCATCATCATCTCATCATGATATCATCATCATCAAATCATCATGCTATCATCATCATCATCATCATCATCATCATCATCATCATCATCATCATCTCATCATCATCTCATCATGATATCATCATCATCATCATCATCATCATCTCATCATGATATCATCATCATCATCATCATCAAATCATCATGCTCTCATCATCATCATCATCATCATCTCATCATGATATCATCATAATATCATCATCATCATCATCTCATCATGATATCATCATCATCATCTCATCATGATATCATCATCATCCTCTCATCATGATATCATCATCATCATCTTATCATGAGATCATCATCATCATCATCATCTCATCATGATATCATCATCATCATCATCTCATCATGATATCATCATCATCATCATCATCATCTCATCATGATATCATCATCATCATCATGATATCATCATCATCATCATCATCATCTCATCATGATATCATCATCATCATCATCATCATCATCATCATCTCATCATGATATCATCATAATATCATCATCATCATCATCTCATCATGATATCATCATCATCATCTCATCATGATGTCATCATCATCATCATCATCATCTCATCATAATATCATCATCATCATCATCATCATCATCTCATCATGATGTCATCATCATCATCATCATCTCATCATGATATCATCATAATCTCATCATGATATCATCATCATCATCTCAACATGATATCATCATCTCGTCATGATATCATCATAATCTCATCATGATATCATCATCATCATCATCATCATCTCATCATCATCTCATCATGATATCATCATCATCATATCATCATGATATCGTCATCATCATCATCATCATCATCTCATCATGATATCATCATCATCATCATCATCTCATCATCATCTCATCATGATATCATCATCATCTCATCATGATATCATCATAATCATCATCATCTCATCATGATATCATCATCATCATCATCATCATCATCATCATCTCATCAAAATATCATCATCATCTCATCATGATATCATCATCATCATCTCATCATGATATCATCATCATCATCTCATCATGATATCATCATCATTATCATCATCATCAAATCATCATGCTATCATCATCATCATCATCATCATCATCATCATCATCTCATCATCATTATCATCATCATCTCATCATGATATCATCATCATCATCATCTCATCATGATATCATCATCATCATCATCATCATCATGATATCATCATGATATCATCATGATATCATCATCATCATATCATCATGATATCATCATGATATCATCATCATCATCTCATCATCATCATCATCATCTCTGCATGATATCATAATCTCATCATGATATCATTATCATCATCATCTCATCATGATATCATTATCATCATCATCTCATCATGATATCATCATCTCATCATGATATCATCATCATCATCATCATCTCATCATAATATCATCATCATCATCATCATCATCTCATCATCATCATCATCATCATCATCATCATCTCATCATGATATCATCATAATCTCATCATGATATCATCATCATAATCTCATCATGATATCATCATCATCTCATCATGATATCATCATTATCATCATCATCTCATCATGATATCATCATCATCATCATCATCTCATTATCATCTCATCATGATATCATCATCATCATCATCATCATCATGATATCATCATCATCATCTCATCATCATCTCATCATTATATCATCATCATCATCATCATCATCTCATCATGATATCATCATCATCATCATCATCATCATCATCATCATCATCATAATCATCAAATCATCATGCTATCATCATCATCATCATCATCATCTCATCATGATATCATCATCATCATCATCATCATCTCATCATGATACCATCATCATCATCGCATCATGATATCATCATCATCATCATCATCAAATCATCATGCTATCATCATCATCATCAACTCATCAAAATATCATCATCATCTCATCATGATATCATCATAATATCATCATCATCATCATCATGATATCATCATCATCATCTCATCATGATGTCATCATCATCATCATCATCTCATCATAATATCATCATCATCATCATCATCTCATCATGATGTCATCATCATCATCATCATCATCATCATCTCATCATGATATCATCATAATCTCATCATGATATCATCATCATCATCTCAACATGATATCATCATCTCATCATATCATCATTATCATCATCTCATCATGATATCATCATCATCATCATCATCTCATCATCATCTCATCATCATCTCATCATGATATCATCATCATATCATCATGATATCATCATCATCATCTCATCATGATATCATCATCATCATCATCATCATCATCATCATCTCATCATCATCTCATCATGATATCATCATCATCTCATCATGATATCATCATAATCATCATCATCTCATCATGATATCATCATCATCATCTCATCAAAATATCATCATCATCTCATCATGATATCATCATCATCATCATCTCATCATGATATCATCATCATCATCTCATCATGATATCATCATCATTATCATCATCATCAAACCATCATGCTATCATCATCATCATCATCATCATCATCATCATCATCATCATCATCATCATCATCATGATATCATCATCATCATCATCATCATCTCATCATGATGTCATCATCATCATCATCATCATCTCTTCATGATATCATAATCTCATCATGATATCATCATCATCATCTCATCATCATCATCATCATCATCTCTTCATGATATCATAATCTCATCATGATATCATTATCATCATCATCTCATCATGATATCATCATCTCATCATTATCATCATCATCAAACCATCATGCTATCATCATCATCATCATCATCATCATCATCATCATCATCATCATCATCATCATTATCATCATCATCTCATCATGATATCATCATCATCATCATCATCTCATCATGATATCATCATCATCATCATCATCATCATCATCATCATCATGATATCATCATGATATCATCATGATATCATCATCATCATATCATCATGATATCATCATGATATCATCATCATCATCTCATCATCATCATCATCATCATCATCATCTCTTCATGATATCATAATCTCATCATGATATCATCATCATCATCTCATCATCATCATCATCATCATCTCTTCATGATATCATAATCTCATCATGATATCATTATCATCATCATCTCATCATGATATCATCATCTCATCATGATATCATCATCATCATCATCATCTCATCATAATATCATCATCATCATCATCATCATCTCATCATGATGTCATCATCATCATCATCATCATCTCATCATGATATCATCATAATCTCATCATGATATCATCATCATAATCTCATCATGATATCATCATCATCTCATCATGATATCATCATTATCATCATCATCTCATCATGATATCATCATCATCATCATCATCATCATCTCATTATCATCTCATCATGATATCATCATCATCATCATAATGATATCATCATCATCATCTCATCATCATCTCATCATTATATCATCATCATCATCATCTCATCATGATATCATCATCATCATCATCATCATCATCATCATCATCATGATATCATCAAATCATCATGCTATCATCATCATCATCATCATCATCTCATCATGATATCATCATCATCATCATCATCATGATATCATCATCATCATCTCATCATCATCTCATCATTATATCATCATCATCATCATCATCATCATCATCATCATCATCATCATCATCATCATCTCATCATGATATCATCATCATCATCATCATCATCATCATCATCATCATAATCATCAAATCATCATGCTATCATCATCATCATCATCATCATCATCTCATCATGATATCATCATCATCATCATCATCATCATCTCATCATGATATCATTATCATTATCATCTCATCATGATATCAATATCATCATCATCATCATCATCATCATCATCATCTCATCATGATATCATTATCATCATCTTCTCATCATGATATCATCATCATCATCATCATCATCATCATCATCATCATCATCATCATCATCATATCATCATGATACCATCATCATCATCTCATCATGATAATATCATCATCATCATCATCATGATGTCATCATAATCATCATCTTCAAATCATCATGCTATCATCATCATCTTCATCTCATCATAATATCATCATAATCTCGACATGATATCATCATAATATCATCATCATCATCATCATCATCATCATCTCATCATGAAATCATCATCATCATCATCATCATCATCATCTCATCATGATATCATCATCTCATCATTATATCATCATTATCATCATCATCTCATCATGATATCATTATCATCATCATCATCTCATCATGATATCATCATCATCATCTCATCATTATATCATCATCATCATCATCATCATCATCTTATCATGATATCATCATCATCATCATCATCTCATCATGATATCATCATCATCATCATCTTATCATGATTTCATCATCATCATCTCATCATGATATCATCATAATCATCATCTCATCATGATATTATCATCATCATCATCTCATCATGATATCATCATCATCATCAAATCATCATGCTATCATCATCATCTCATCATAATATCATCATCATCTCATCATGATATCATCATCATCATCTCATCATAATATCATCATCATCATTATCTCATCATGATATCATCATCATCATCTCATCATGATATCATCATCATCATCATCTCATCATGATATCATCATCATCATCATCTCATCATGATATCATCATCATCATCATCTCATCATAATATCATCATCATCATCATCATCATCATCATCAAATCATCATCATCAAATCATCATGCTATCATCATTATCATCATCATCATCATCATCTCATCATGATATCATTATCATCTCATCATAATATCATCATCATCATCATCATCTCATCATGATATCATCATCATCATCTCATCATGATGTCATCATCATCATCATCACCATCTCATCATAATATCATCATCATCATCATCTCATCATGATATCATCATCATCATCATAATCATCATCATCTCATCATGATATCATCATCATCATCTCATCATGATATCATCCTCATCATCATCATCATCATCATCATCATCTCATCATGATATCATCATCATCATCATCATCATCATCATCATCATCATCATCTCATCATGATATCATCATCTCATCATGATATCATCCTCATCATCATCATCATCATCATCATCTCATCATAATATCATCATCATCTCATCATAATATCATCATCATCATCATCATCATCTCATCATATCATCAACATCATCTCATCATGATGTCATCATCATCATCATCTCATCATGATATCATCATCATCATCATCATCATCATCATCTCATCATGATATCATCATCATCATCATCATCATCATCATCATCATCATCTCATCATCATCATCATCTCTTCATGATATCATCATCTCATCATGATATCATTATCATCATCATCTCATCATGATATCATTATCATCATCATCTCATCATGATTTCATCATCTCATCATGATATCATCATCATCATCATCATCATCATCTCATCATAATATCATCATCATCATCATCATCATCATCATCATCATCATCATCATCTCATCATGATGTCATCATCATTATCATCATCATCATCATCTCATCATGATATCATCATAATCTCATCATGATATCATCATCATCATCATCTTATCATGATTTCATCATCATCATCTCATCATGATATCATCATAATCATCATCTCATCATGATATTATCATCATCATCATCTCATCATGATATCATCATCATCATCAAATCATCATGCTATCATCATCATCTCATCATAATATCATCATCATCTCATCATGATATCATCATCATCATCTCATCATAATATCATCATCATCATTATCTCATCATGATATCATCATCATCATCTCATCATGATATCATCATCATCATCATCTCATCATGATATCATCATCATCATCATCTCATCATGATATCATCATCATCATCATCTCATCATAATATCATCATCATCATCATCATCATCATCATCATCAAATCATCATCATCAAATCATCATGCTATCATCATTATCATCATCATCATCATCATCTCATCATGATATCATTATCATCTCATCATAATATCATCATCATCATCATCATCTCATCATGATATCATCATCATCATCTCATCATGATGTCATCATCATCATCATCACCATCTCATCATAATATCATCATCATCATCATCTCATCATGATATCATCATCATCATCATAATCATCATCATCTCATCATGATATCATCATCATCATCTCATCATGATATCATCCTCATCATCATCATCATCATCATCATCATCTCATCATGATATCATCATCATCATCATCATCATCATCATCATCATCATCATCATCTCATCATGATATCATCATCTCATCATGATATCATCCTCATCATCATCATCATCATCATCATCTCATCATAATATCATCATCATCTCATCATAATATCATCATCATCATCATCATCATCTCATCATATCATCAACATCATCTCATCATGATGTCATCATCATCATCATCTCATCATGATATCATCATCATCATCATCATCATCATCATCTCATCATGATATCATCATCATCATCATAATCATCATCATCATCATCATCATCATCATCATCATCTCATCATCATCATCATCTCTTCATGATATCATCATCTCATCATGATATCATTATCATCATCATCTCATCATGATATCATTATCATCATCATCTCATCATGATTTCATCATCTCATCATGATATCATCATCATCATCATCATCATCATCTCATCATAATATCATCATCATCATCATCATCATCATCATCATCATCATCATCTCATCATGATGTCATCATCATTATCATCATCATCATCATCTCATCATGATATCATCATAATCTCATCATGATATCATCATCATGATATCATCATCATAATCTCATCATGATATCATCATCATCTCATCATGATATCATCATTATCATCATCATCTCATCATGATATCATCATCATCATCATCATCATCTCATTATCATCTCATCATGATATCATCATCATCATCATCATGATATCATCATCATCATCTCATCATCATCTCATCATGATGTCATCATCATCATCATCATCATCATCTCATCATGATATCATCATCATCATCTCATCATTATATCATCATCATCATCATCATCAACATCTTATCATGATATCATCATCATCATCATCATCATCTCATCATGATATCATCATCATCATCATCATCATCTCATCATGATATCATCATCATCATCTCATAATGATATCATCATCATCATCTCATCATGATATCATCATCATCATCATCTCATCATGATATCATCATCATCATCATCTCATCATGATATCATCATCATCATCATCATCATCACCATCATCATCATCATCATCATCATCAAATCATCATGCTATCATCATTATCATCATCAACTCATCAAAATATCATCATCATCTCATCATGATATCATCATAATATCATCATCATCATCATCTCATCATGATATCATCATCATCATCTCATCATGATATCATCATCATCATCTCATCATGATATCATCATCATCATCTCATCATGATATCATCATCATCATCATCATCATCAAATCATCATGATATCATCATCATCATCATCTCATCATGATATCATCATCATCATCTCATCATGATATCATCATCATCATCATCATCATCTCATCATCATCATCATCATCATCATCATCATCATCATCATCATCATCTCATCATAATATCATCATCATTATCATCATCATCATCATGATGTCATCATCATCATCTCATCATGATATCATCATCATCTCATCATGATATCATCATTATCATCATCATCTCATCATGATATCATCATCTCATCATGCTATCATCATCATCATCATCTCATCATGATATCATCATCATCATCATCATCATCATCATCATCATCATCATCATCATAATCTCATCATGATATCATCATCATCATCATCATCATCAAATCATCATGCTATCATCATCATCATCTTATCAAAATATTATCATCATCTCATCATGATATCATCATAATATCATCATCATCATCATCTCATCATGATATCATCATCATCATAATCTCATCATGATATCATCATCATCATCTCATCATGATATCATCATCATCATCATCATCATCATCATCATCATCATCTCATCATGATATCATCATCATCATCATCATCAAATCATCATGATATCATCATCATCATCATCTCATCATGATATCATAATCATCATCATCATCATCATCATCATCTCATCATGATATCATCATCATCATCATCATCTCATCATAATATCATCATCATCTCATCATAATATCATCATCATCATCATCTCATCATGATATCATCATCATCATCATCTCATCATGATATCATCATCATCATCATCTCATCATGATATCATCATCATCATCTCATCATGATATCATCATCATCATCATCATCATCTCATCATGATATCATTATCATCATCATCATCAAATCATCATGATATCATCATCATCATCATCTCATCATGATATCATAATCATCATCATCATCATCATCTCATCATGATATCATCATCATCATCATCATCTCATCATAATATCATCATCATCTCATCATAATATCATCATCATCTCATCATGATATCATCATCATCTCATCATGATGTCATCATCATCATCTCATCATAATATCATCATCATCATCATCATCTCATCATGATGTCATCATTATCATCATTTCATCATGATATCATCATAATCTCATCATGATATCATCATCATCATCTCATCATGATATCATCATCATCTCATCATGATAACATCATTATCATCATCATCTCATCATGATATCATCACCATCATCATCATCTCATCATCATCTCATCATGATATCATCATCATCATCATCATCATCTCATCATGATATCATCATCATCATCATCATCATCATCATCATAATAATCTCATCATGATATCATCATCATCATCATCAAATCATCATGCTATCATCATCATCATCTTATCAAAATATCATCATCATCTCATCATGATATCATCATAATATCATCAACATCATCATCATCTTCATCATCATCATCATCATCTCATCATGATATCATAATCATCATCATCATCTCATCATGATATCATCATCATCAAATCATCATGCTATCATCATCATCATCATCATCATCATCATCATCATCATCATCATCTCATCATCATCTCATCATGATATCATCATCATCATCATCATCATCATCTCATCATGATATCATCATCATCATCATCATCAAATCATCATGCTCTCATCATCATCATCATCATCATCTCATCATGATATCATCATAATATCATCATCATCATCATCTCATCATGATATCATCATCATCATCTCATCATGATATCATCATCATCCTCTCATCATGATATCATCATCATCATCTTATCATGAGATCATCATCATCATCATCATCTCATCATGATATCATCATCATCATCATCTCATCATGATATCATCATCATCATCATCATCATCTCATCATGATATCATCATCATCATCATGATATCATCATCATCATCATCATCTCATCATGATATCATCATCATCATCATCATCATCATCATCATCTCATCATGATATCATCATAATATCATCATCATCATCATCTCATCATGATATCATCATCATCATCTCATCATGATGTCATCATCATCATCATCATCATCTCATCATAATATCATCATCATCATCATCATCATCATCTCATCATGATGTCATCATCATCATCATCATCTCATCATGATATCATCATAATCTCATCATGATATCATCATCATCATCTCAACATGATATCATCATCTCGTCATGATATCATCATAATCTCATCATGATATCATCATCATCATCATCATCATCTCATCATCATCTCATCATGATATCATCATCATCATATCATCATGATATCGTCATCATCATCATCATCATCATCTCATCATGATATCATCATCATCATCATCATCTCATCATCATCTCATCATGATATCATCATCATCTCATCATGATATCATCATAATCATCATCATCTCATCATGATATCATCATCATCATCATCATCATCATCATCATCATCTCATCAAAATATCATCATCATCTCATCATGATATCATCATCATCATCTCATCATGATATCATCATCATCATCTCATCATGATATCATCATCATTATCATCATCATCAAATCATCATGCTATCATCATCATCATCATCATCATCATCATCATCATCATCTCATCATCATTATCATCATCATCTCATCATGATATCATCATCATCATCATCTCATCATGATATCATCATCATCATCATCATCATCATGATATCATCATGATATCATCATGATATCATCATCATCATATCATCATCATATCATCATGATATCATCATCATCATCTCATCATCATCATCATCATCTCTGCATGATATCATAATCTCATCATGATATCATTATCATCATCATCTCATCATGATATCATTATCATCATCATCTCATCATGATATCATCATCTCATCATGATATCATCATCATCATCATCATCTCATCATAATATCATCATCATCATCATCATCATCTCATCATCATCATCATCATCATCATCATCATCTCATCATGATATCATCATAATCTCATCATGATATCATCATCATAATCTCATCATGATATCATCATCATCTCATCATGATATCATCATTATCATCATCATCTCATCATGATATCATCATCATCATCATCATCTCATTATCATCTCATCATGATATCATCATCATCATCATCATCATCATGATATCATCATCATCATCTCATCATCATCTCATCATTATATCATCATCATCATCATCATCATCTCATCATGATATCATCATCATCATCATCATCATCATCATCATCATCATCATAATCATCAAATCATCATGCTATCATCATCATCATCATCATCATCTCATCATGATATCATCATCATCATCATCATCATCTCATCATGATACCATCATCATCATCGCATCATGATATCATCATCATCATCATCATCAAATCATCATGCTATCATCATCATCATCAACTCATCAAAATATCATCATCATCTCATCATGATATCATCATAATATCATCATCATCATCATCATGATATCATCATCATCATCTCATCATGATGTCATCATCATCATCATCATCTCATCATAATATCATCATCATCATCATCATCTCATCATGATGTCATCATCATCATCATCATCATCATCATCTCATCATGATATCATCATAATCTCATCATGATATCATCATCATCATCTCAACATGATATCATCATCTCATCATATCATCATTATCATCATCTCATCATGATATCATCATCATCATCATCATCTCATCATCATCTCATCATCATCTCATCATGATATCATCATCATATCATCATGATATCATCATCATCATCTCATCATGATATCATCATCATCATCATCATCATCATCATCTCATCATCATCTCATCATGATATCATCATCATCTCATCATGATATCATCATAATCATCATCATCTCATCATGATATCATCATCATCATCTCATCAAAATATCATCATCATCTCATCATGATATCATCATCATCATCATCTCATCATGATATCATCATCATCATCTCATCATGATATCATCATCATTATCATCATCATCAAACCATCATGCTATCATCATCATCATCATCATCATCATCATCATCATCATCATCATCATCATCATCATGATATCATCATCATCATCATCATCATCTCATCATGATGTCATCATCATCATCATCATCATCTCTTCATGATATCATAATCTCATCATGATATCATCATCATCATCTCATCATCATCATCATCATCATCTCTTCATGATATCATAATCTCATCATGATATCATTATCATCATCATCTCATCATGATATCATCATCTCATCATTATCATCATCATCAAACCATCATGCTATCATCATCATCATCATCATCATCATCATCATCATCATCATCATCATCATCATCATCATCATTATCATCATCATCTCATCATGATATCATCATCATCATCATCATCTCATCATGATATCATCATCATCATCATCATCATCATCATCATCATCATCATGATATCATCATGATATCATCATGATATCATCATCATCATATCATCATGATATCATCATGATATCATCATCATCATCTCATCATCATCATCATCATCATCATCATCTCTTCATGATATCATAATCTCATCATGATATCATCATCATCATCTCATCATCATCATCATCATCATCTCTTCATGATATCATAATCTCATCATGATATCATTATCATCATCATCTCATCATGATATCATCATCTCATCATGATATCATCATCATCATCATCATCTCATCATAATATCATCATCATCATCATCATCATCTCATCATGATGTCATCATCATCATCATCATCATCTCATCATGATATCATCATAATCTCATCATGATATCATCATCATAATCTCATCATGATATCATCATCATCTCATCATGATATCATCATTATCATCATCATCTCATCATGATATCATCATCATCATCATCATCATCATCATCTCATTATCATCTCATCATGATATCATCATCATCATCATAATGATATCATCATCATCATCTCATCATCATCTCATCATTATATCATCATCATCATCATCTCATCATGATATCATCATCATCATCATCATCATCATCATCATCATCATGAAATCATCAAATCATCATGCTATCATCATCATCATCATCATCATCTCATCATGATATCATCATCATCATCATCATCATGATATCATCATCATCATCTCATCATCATCTCATCATTATATCATCATCATCATCATCATCATCATCATCATCATCATCATCATCTCATCATGATATCATCATCATCATCATCATCATCATCATCATCATCATCATCATCATCATCATAATCATCAAATCATCATGCTATCATCATCATCATCATCATCATCATCTCATCATGATATCATCATCATCATCATCATCATCTCATCATGATATCATTATCATTATCATCTCATCATGATATCAATATCATCATCATCATCATCATCATCATCATCATCTCATCATGATATCATTATCATCATCTTCTCATCATGATATCATCATCATCATCATCATCATCATCATCATCATCATCATCATCATATCATCATGATACCATCATCATCATCTCATCATGATAATATCATCATCATCATCATCATGATGTCATCATAATCATCATCTTCAAATCATCATGCTATCATCATCATCTTCATCTCATCATAATATCATCATAATCTCGACATGATATCATCATAATATCATCATCATCATCATCATCATCATCATCTCATCATGAAATCATCATCATCATCATCATCATCATCATCTCATCATGATATCATCATCTCATCATTATATCATCATTATCATCATCATCTCATCATGATATCATTATCATCATCATCATCTCATCATGATATCATCATCATCATCTCATCATTATATCATCATCATCATCATCATCATCATCTTATCATGATATCATCATCATCATCATCATCTCATCATGATATCATCATCATCATCATCTTATCATGATTTCATCATCATCATCTCATCATGATATCATCATAATCATCATCTCATCATGATATTATCATCATCATCATCTCATCATGATATCATCATCATCATCAAATCATCATGCTATCATCATCATCTCATCATAATATCATCATCATCTCATCATGATATCATCATCATCATCTCATCATAATATCATCATCATCATTATCTCATCATGATATCATCATCATCATCTCATCATGATATCATCATCATCATCATCTCATCATGATATCATCATCATCATCATCTCATCATGATATCATCATCATCATCATCTCATCATAATATCATCATCATCATCATCATCATCATCATCAAATCATCATCATCAAATCATCATGCTATCATCATTATCATCATCATCATCATCATCTCATCATGATATCATTATCATCTCATCATAATATCATCATCATCATCATCATCTCATCATGATATCATCATCATCATCTCATCATGATGTCATCATCATCATCATCACCATCTCATCATAATATCATCATCATCATCATCTCATCATGATATCATCATCATCATCATAATCATCATCATCTCATCATGATATCATCATCATCATCTCATCATGATATCATCCTCATCATCATCATCATCATCATCATCATCTCATCATGATATCATCATCATCATCATCATCATCATCATCATCATCATCATCATCTCATCATGATATCATCATCTCATCATGATATCATCCTCATCATCATCATCATCATCATCATCTCATCATAATATCATCATCATCTCATCATAATATCATCATCATCATCATCATCATCTCATCATATCATCAACATCATCTCATCATGATGTCATCATCATCATCATCTCATCATGATATCATCATCATCATCATCATCATCATCATCTCATCATGATATCATCATCATCATCATAATCATCATCATCATCATCATCATCATCATCATCATCATCATCTCATCATCATCATCATCTCTTCATGATATCATCATCTCATCATGATATCATTATCATCATCATCTCATCATGATATCATTATCATCATCATCTCATCATGATTTCATCATCTCATCATGATATCATCATCATCATCATCATCATCATCTCATCATAATATCATCATCATCATCATCATCATCATCATCATCATCTCATCATGATGTCATCATCATTATCATCATCATCATCATCTCATCATGATATCATCATAATCTCATCATGATATCATCATCATGATATCATCATCATAATCTCATCATGATATCATCATCATCTCATCATGATATCATCATTATCATCATCATCTCATCATGATATCATCATCATCATCATCATCATCTCATTATCATCTCATCATGATATCATCATCATCATCATCATGATATCATCATCATCATCTCATCATCATCTCATCATGATGTCATCATCATCATCATCATCATCATCTCATCATGATATCATCATGATATCATCATAATCTCATCATGATATCATCATCATGATATCATCATCATAATCTCATCATGATATCATCATCATCTCATCATGATATCATCATTATCATCATCATCTCATCATGATATCATCATCATCATCATCATCATCATCATCATCTCATTATCATCTCATCATGATATCATCATCATCATCATCATGATATCATCATCATCATCATCATCATCATAATCATCAAATCATCATGCTATCATCATCATCATCATCATCATCTCATCATGATATCATCATCATCATCATCATCATCATCATCTCATCATGATATCATTATCATTATCATCTCATCATGATATCAATATCATCATCATCATCATCATCATCATCTCATCATGATATCATTATCATCATCTTCTCATCATGATATCATCATCATCATCATCATCATCATCATCATCATCTCATCATGATACCATCATCATCATCTCATCATGATAATATCATCATCATCATCATCATCATGATGTCATCATAATCATCATCTTCAAATCATCATGCTATCATCATCATCTTCATCTCATCATAATATCATCATAATCTCGACATGATATCATCATCATCATCATCATCATCTCATCATGATATCATCATCATCATCATCATCATCTCATCATGATATCATCATCTCATCATTATATCATCATCATCACCATCATCTCATCATGATATCATTATCATCATCATCATCTCATCATGATATCATCATCATCATCTCATCATTATATCATCATCATCATCATCATCATCTTATCATGATATCATCATCATCATCATCATCTCATCATGATATCATCATCATCATCATCTTATCATGATTTCATCATCATCATCTCATCATGATATCATCATAATCATCATCTCATCATGATATTATCATCATCATCATCTCATCATGATATCATCATCATCAAATCATCATGCTATCATCATCATCTCATCATGATATCATCATCATCATCTCATCATAATATCATCATCATCTCATCATAATATCATCATCATCATTATCTCATCATGATATCATCATCATCATCTCATCATGATATCATCATCATCATCAAATCATCATGCTATCATCATCATCTCATCATAATATCATCATCATCTCATCATGATATCATCATCATCATCTCATCATAATATCATCATCATCATTATCTCATCATGATATCATCATCATCATCTCATCATGATATCATCATCATCATCATCTCATCATGATATCATCATCATCATCATCTCATCATGATATCATCATCATCATCTCATCATGATATCATCATCATCATCATCATCAAATCATCATCATCAAATCATCATGCTATCATCATTATCATCATCATCATCATCATCTCATCATGATATCATTATCATCTCATCATAATATCATCATCATCATCATCATCTCATCATGATATCATCATCATCATCTCATCATGATGTCATCATCATCATCATCACCATCTCATCATAATATCATCATCATCATCATCTCATCATGATATCATCATCATCATCATCATCATCATCATCATCTCATCATGATATCATCATCTCATCATGATATCATCCTCATCATCATCATCATCATCATCTCATCATAATATCATCATCATCTCATCATAATATCATCATCATCATCATCATCTCATCATATCATCATCATCATCTCATCATGATGTCATCATCATCATCATCTCATCATGATATCATCATCATCATCATCATCATCTCATCATGATATCATCATCATCATCATCATCATCATCATCATCATCATCATCATCTCATCATCATCATCATCATCATCATCTCTTCATGATATCATCATCTCATCATGATATCATTATCATCATCATCTCATCATGATATCATTATCATCATCATCTCATCATGATTTCATCATCTCATCATGATATCATCATCATCATCATCATCATCATCTCATCATAATATCATCATCATCATCATCATCATCATCATCATCATCATCTCATCATGATGTCATCATCATCATCATCATCATCATCATCTCATCATGATATCATCATAATCTCATCATGATATCATCATCATTATATCATCATCATAATCTCATCATGATATCATCATCATCTCATCATGATATCATCATTATCATCATCATCTCATCATGATATAATCATCATCATCATCATCATCATCATCATCATCATCATCTCATTATCATCTCATCATGATATCATCATCATCATCATCATGATATCATCATCATCATCTCATCATCATCTCATCATTATATCATCATCATCATCATCATCATCTCATCATGATATCATCATCATCATCATCATAATCATCAAATCATCATGCTATCATCATCATCATCATCTCATCATGATATCATCATCATCATCATCATCATCTCATCATAATATCATCATCATCTCATCATAATATCATCATCATCATCTCATCATGATATCATCATCATCATCTCATCATGATATCATAATGATATCATCATCATCATCATCATCATCTCTTCATGATATCATCATCTCATCATGATATCATCATCATCATCATCTCATCATGATATCATTATCATCATCATCTCATCATGATATCAATATCATCATCATCATCATCATCATCATCTCATCATGATATCATTATCATCATCATCTCATCATGATATCATCATTCATCATCTCATCATGATATCATTATCATCATCTTCTCATCATGATATCATCATCATCATAATCATCATCATCATCATCATCATCTCATCATGATACCATCATCATCATCTCATCATGATAATATCATCATCATCATCATGATGTCATCATAATCATCATCATCAAATCATCATGCTATCATCATCATCTTCATCTCATCATAATATCATCATAATCTCGACATGATATCATCATAATATCATCATCATCATCATCATCATCTCATCATAATATCATCATCATCATCATCATCATCATCATCATCTCATCATGATATCATCATCATCATCATCTCATCATGATATCATCATCATCATCTCATCATGATATCATTATCATCATCATCATCTCATCATGATATCATCATTATCATCTCATCATTATATCATCATCATCATCATCATCTCATCATAATATCATCATCATCATCTCATCATGATATCATCATCATCATCTCATCATGATATCATCATCATCATCATCATCATCATCATCAAATCATCATGCTATCATCATTATCATCATCAACTCATCAAAATATCATCATCATCTCATCATGATATCATCATCATCATCTCATCATGATATCATCATCATCATCATCATCATCATCATCTCATCATGATATCATCATCATCATCTCATCATGATATCATCATCATCATCATCATCATCATCTCATCATGATATCATCATCATCATCTCATCATGATATCATTATCATCATCATCATCTCATCATGATATCATCATCATCATCATCTCATCATTATATCATCATCATCATCATCATCTCATCATAATATCATCATCATCATCTCATCATGATATCATCATCATCATCTCATCATGATATCATCATCATCATCATCATCATCATCATCATCTCATCATGATATCATCATCATCATCTCATCATGATATCATCATCATCATCATCATCATCATCAAATCATCATGCTATCATCATTATCATCATCATCATCATCTCATCATGATATCATCATCATCATCATCATCATCATCTCATCATAATATCATCATCATCTCATCATAATATCATCATCATCATCATCATCATCATCTCATCATGATGTCATCATCATCATCATCATCTCATCATAATATCATGATATCATCATCATCATCTCATCATGATATCATCATCATCATCATCATCATCATCATCATCTCATCATAATATCATCATCATCTCATCATAATATCATCATCATCATCATCATCTCATCATGATATCATCATCATCTCATCATGATGTCATCATCATCATCATCTCATCATGATATCATCATCATCATCATCATCATCTCATCATGATATCATCATCATCATCATGATATCATCATCATCGTCATCTCATCATGATATCATCATCATCATCATCATCATCATCATCATCTCATCATAATATCATCATCATCTCATCATAATATCATCATCATCATCATCATCATGATATCATCATAATATCATCATCATCATCATCATCATCATCATCATCATCATCATCATCTCATCATGATATCATCATCATCATCTCATCATGATATCATCATCATCATCTCATCATGATATCATCATAATCATCATCATCATCTCATCATGATATCATCATCATCATCATCATCATCATCATCATCATCAAATCATCATGCTATCATCATCATCATCATCATCAACTCATCAAAATATCATCATCATCTCATCATGATATCATCATAATATCATCATCATCATCATCATCATCTCATCATGATATCATCATCATCATCTCATCATGATATCATTATCATCATCATCATCTCATCCTGATATCATCATCATCAACTCATCAAAATATCATCATTATCCCATCATGATATCATCATAATATCATCATCATCATCATCATCTCATCATGATATCATCATCATCATCTCATCATGATGTCATCATCATCATCATCTCATCATGATATCATCATCATCATCATCATCATCATCTCATCATGATATCATCATCATCATCTCATCATGATATCATCATCATCATCATCATCTCATCATGATATCATCATCATCATCATCATCATCATCATCATCTCATCATAATATCATCATCATCTCATCATAATATCATCATCATCATCATCATCATCATGATATCATCATAATATCATCATCATCATCATCATCATCATCATCATCATCATCATCTCATCATGATATCATCATCATCATCTCATCATGATATCATCATCATCATCATCATCTCATCATGATATCATCATCATCATCTCATCATGATGTCATCATCATCATCATCACCATCTCATCATAATATCATCATCATCATCATCTCATCATGATATCATCATCATCATCATCATCATCATCATCATCTCATCATGATATCATCATCTCATCATGATATCATCCTCATCATCATCATCATCATCATCTCATCATAATATCATCATCATCTCATCATAATGTCATCATCATCATCATCATCTCATCATATCATCATCATCATCTCATCATGATGTCATCATCATCATCATCTCATCATGATATCATCATCATCATCATCATCATCATCATCATCATCATCTCATCATGATATCATCATCATCATCATCATCATCATCATCATCATCATCATCATCATCATCATCATCTCATCATCATCATCATCATCTCTTCATGATATCATCATCTCATCATGATATCATTATCATCATCATCTCATCATGATATCATTATCATCATCATCTCATCATGATTTCATCATCTCATCATGATGTCATCATCATCATCATCATCATCATCATCATCATCATCATCTCATCATGATATCATCATAATCTCATCATGATATCATCATCATGATATCATCATCATAATCTCATCATGATATCATCATCATCTCATCATGATATCATCATTATCATCATCATCTCATCATGATATCATCATCATCATCATCATCTCATCATGATATCATCATCATCATCATCATCATCATCTCATTATCATCTCATCATGATATCATCATCATCATCATGATATCATCATCATCATCTCATCATCATCTCATCATTATATCATCATCATCATCATCTCATCATGATATCATCATCATCATCATCATCATAATCATCAAATCATCATGCTATCATCATCATCATCATCATCATCTCATCATGATATCATCATCATCATCATCATCATCATCTCATCATAATATCATCATCATTTCATCATAATATCATCATCATCATCTCATCATGATATCATCATCATCATCTCATCATGATATCATAATGATATCATCATCATCATCATCATCTCTTCATGATATCATCATCTCATCATGATATCATCATCATCATCATCATCTCATCATGATATCATTATCATCATCATCTCATCATGATATCAATATCATCATCATCATCATCATCATCATCATCTCATCATGATATCATTATCATCATCATCTCATCATGATATCATCATTCATCATCTCATCATGATATCATTATCATCATCATCATCTCATCATGATATCATTATCATCATCATCTCATCATGATATCATCATTCATCATCTCATCATGATATCATTATCATCATCTTCTCATCATGATATCATCATCATCATCATCATCATCATCATCATCATCATCTCATCATGATACCATCATCATCATCTCATCATGATAATATCATCATCATCATCATGATGTCATCATAATCATCATCATCAAATCATCATGCTATCATCATCATCTTCATCTCATCATAATATCATCATAATCTCGACATGATATCATCATAATATCATCATCATCATCATCATCATCATCATCATCATCTCATCATAATATCATCATCATCATCATCATCATCATCATCATCTCATCATGATATCATCATCATCATCATCATCATCTCATCATGATATCATCATCATCATCTCATCATGATATCATTATCATCATCATCATCTCATCATGATATCATCATCATCATCATCATCATCTCATCATTATATCATCATCATCATCATCATCTCATCATAATATCATCATCATCATCTCATCATGATATCATCATCATCATCTCATCATGATATCATCATCATCATCATCATCATCATCATCAAATCATCATGCTATCATCATTATCATCATCAACTCATCAAAATATCATCATCATCTCATCATGATATCATCATCATCATCTCATCATGATATCATCATCATCATCATCATCATCATCATCATCATCATCATCATCATCATCATCTCATCATGATATCATCATCATCATCTCATCATGATATCATCATCATCATCATCATCATCATCATCAAATCATCATGCTATCATCATTATCATCATCATCATCATCTCATCATGATATCATCATCATCATCATCATCATCATCAAATCATCATCATCATCATCTCATCATAATATCATCATCATCTCATCATAATATCATCATCATCATCATCATCATCATCATCTCATCATGATGTCATCATCATCATCATCATCTCATCATAATATCATGATATCATCATCATCATCTCATCATGATATCATCATCATCATCATCATCATCATCTCATCATAATATCATCATCATCTCATCATAATATCATCATCATCATCATCATCATCTCATCATTATATCATCATCATCTCATCATGATGTCATCATCATCATCATCTCATCATGATATCATCATCATCATCATCATCATCTCATCATGATATCATCATCATCATTATGATATCATCATCATCGTCATCTCATCATGATATCATCATCATCATCATCATCATCATCATCATCTCATCATAATATCATCATCATCTCATCATAATATCATCATCATCATCATCATTATGATATCATCATAATATCATCATCATCATCATCATCATCATCATCATCATCTCATCATGATATCATCATCATCATCTCATCATGATATCATCATCATCATCTCATCATGATATCATCATAATCATCATCATCATCTCATCATGATATCATCATCATCATCATCATCATCATCATCATCATCAAATCATCATGCTATCATCATCATCATCATCATCAACTCATCAAAATATCATCATCATCTCATCATGATATCATCATAATATCATCATCATAATCATCATCATCATCATCTCATCATGATATCATCATCATCATCTCATCATGATATCATTATCATCATCATCATCTCATCCTGATATCATCATCATCAACTCATCAAAATATCATCATTATCCCATCATGATATCATCATAATATCATCATCATCATCATCATCTCATCATGATATCATCATCATCATCTCATCATGATGTCATCATCATCATCATCTCATCATGATATCATCATCATCATCATCATCTCATCATGATATCATCATCATCATCTCATCATGATATCATCATCATCATCATCATCTCATCATGATATCATCATCATCATCATCATCATCATCATCATCATCATCATCTCATCATAATATCATCATCATCTCATCATAATATCATCATCATCATCATCATGATATCATCATAATATCATCATCATCATCATCATCATCATCATCATCTCATCATGATATCATCATCATCATCTCATCATGATATCATCATCATCATCATCTCATCATGATATCATCATCATCATCTCATCATGATATCATCATAATCATCATCATCTCATCATGATATCATCATAATCATCATCATCTCATCATGATATCATCATCATCATCATCATCATCAAATCATCATGCTATCATCATCATCATCATCATCATCAACTCATCAAAATATCATCATCATCTCATCATGATATCATCATCAAATCATCATGCTATCATCATCATCATCATCATCATCAACTCATCAAAATATCATCATCATCTAATCATGATATCATCATAATATCATCATCATCATCATCATCTCATCATGATATCATCATCATCATCTCATCATGATATCATCATCATCATCTCATCATGATATCATCATCATCATCTCATCATGATATCATCATCATCATCTCATCATGATATCATCATCAATATCATCTCATCATGATATCATCATCATCATCATCATCAAATCATCATGCTATCATCATCATCATCATCATCATCATCTCATCATAATATCATCATCATTTAATCATGATATCATCATCATCATATCATGATATCATCATCATCATCTCATCATGATGTCATCATCATCATCATCATCTCATCATGATATCATCATCATCATCATCATCAAATCATCATGCTATCATTATCATCATCATCATCATCATCTCAGCATAATATCATCATCATCTCATCATGATATCATCATCATCATCATCATCTCATCATGATATCATCATCATCATCATCATCATCATCTCATCATGATGTCATCATCATCATCATCTCATCATAATATCATCATCATCATCATCATCTCATCATATGTCATCATCATCATCATCTCATCATGACATCATCATAATCTCATCATGATATCATCATCATCATCTCATCATGATATAATCATCATCTCATCATGATATCATCATTATCATCATCATCTCATCATGATATCATCATCATCATCATCATCATCTCATCATCATCTCATCATGATATCATCATCATCATCATCATCATCATCTCATCATGATATCATCATCATCATCATCATCATCATCATCATCTCATCATGACATCATCATCATCATCTCATCATGATATCATCATCATCATCTCATCATGATGTCATCATCATCATCATCATCTCATCGTAATATTATCATCATCATCTTCATCTCATCATGATGTCATCATCATCATCATCATCTCATCATGATATCATCATCATCATCTCAACATGATATCATCATCTCATCATGATGTCATCATCATCATAATCATCTCATCATGATATCATCATCATCATCTCATCATTATATCATCATCATCATCATCATCATCTCATCATGATATCATTATCATCATCATCATCTCATCATGATATCATCATCATCATCTCATCATTATATCATCATCATCATCATCATCTCATCATTATATCATCATCATCATCATCTCATCATGATATCATTATCATCATCATCTCATTATTATATCATCATCATCATCATCTCATCATGATATCATTATCATCATCATCTCATCATGATATCATCATTCATCATCTCATCATGATATCATTATCATCATCTTCTCATCATGATAACATCATCATCATCATCATCATCATCATCATCATCATCTCATAATGATACCATCATCATCATCTCATCATGATAATATCATCATCATCATCATCATCATCATGATGTCATCATAATCATCATCATCAAATCATCATGCTATCATCATCATCTTCATCTCATCATAATATCATCATAATCTCGACATGATATCATCATAATATCATCATCATCATCATGATGTCATCATAATCATCATCATCAAATCATCATGCTATCATCATCATCTTCATCTCATCATAATATCATCATAATCTCGACATGATATCATCATAATATCATCATCATCATCATCATCATCATCATCTCATCATGATATCATCATCATCATCATCATCATCTCATCATGATATCATCATCATCATCTCATCATTATATCATCATCATCATCATCATCATCATCATCTCATCATGATATCATTATCATCATCAACTCATCAAAATATCATCATCATCTCATCATGATATCATCATAATATCATCATCATCATTATCTCATCATGATATCATCATCATCATCTCATCATGATATCATCATCATCATCATCTCATCATGATATCATGATCATCATCATCATCATCTCATCATGATATCATCATCATCATCTCATCATGATATCATCATCATCATCATCATCATCATCATCAAATCATCATCATCAAATCATCATGCTATCATCATTATCATCATCATCATCATCATCTCATCATGATATCATTATCATCTCATCATAATATCATCATCATCATCATCTCATCATGATATCATCATCATCATCTCATCATGATATCATCATCATCATCATCATCATCATCAAATCATCATGCTATCATCATTATCATCATCAACTCATCAAAATATCATCATCATCTCATCATGATATCATCATCATCATCTCATCATGATATCATCATCATCATCATCATCATCATCATCATCATCATCATCATCATCATCATCATCTCATCATGATATCATCATCATCATCTCATCATGATATCATCATCATCATCATCATCATCATCATCAAATCATCATGCTATCATCATTATCATCATCATCATCATCTCATCATGATATCATCATCATCATCATCATCATCATCAAATCATCATCATCATCATCTCATCATAATATCATCATCATCTCATCATAATATCATCATCATCATCATCATCATCATCATCTCATCATGATGTCATCATCATCATCATCATCTCATCATAATATCATGATATCATCATCATCATCTCATCATGATATCATCATCATCATCATCATCATCATCTCATCATAATATCATCATCATCTCATCATAATATCATCATCATCATCATCATCATCTAATCATTATATCATCATCATCTCATCATGATGTCATCATCATCATCATCTCATCATGATATCATCATCATCATCATCATCATCTCATCATGATATCATCATCATCATTATGATATCATCATCATCGTCATCTCATCATGATATCATCATCATCATCATCATCATCATCATCATCTCATCATAATATCATCATCATCTCATCATAATATCATCATCATCATCATCATCATGATATCATCATAATATCATCATCATCATCATCATCATCATCATCATCATCTCATCATGATATCATCATCATCATCTCATCATGATATCATCATCATCATCTCATCATGATATCATCATAATCATCATCATCATCTCATCATGATATCATCATCATCATCATCATCATCATCATCATCAAATCATCATGCTATCATCATCATCATCATCATCAACTCATCAAAATATCATCATCATCTCATCATGATATCATCATAATATCATCATCATAATCATCATCATCATCATCTCATCATGATATCATCATCATCATCTCATCATGATATCATTATCATCATCATCATCTCATCCTGATATCATCATCATCAACTCATCAAAATATCATCATTATCCCATCATGATATCATCATAATATCATCATCATCATCATCATCTCATCATGATATCATCATCATCATCTCATCATGATGTCATCATCATCATCATCTCATCATGATATCATCATCATCATCATCATCTCATCATGATATCATCATCATCATCTCATCATGATATCATCATCATCATCATCATCTCATCATGATATCATCATCATCATCATCATCATCATCATCATCATCATCATCATCTCATCATAATATCATCATCATCTCATCATAATATCATCATCATCATCATCATGATATCATCATAATATCATCATCATCATCAACATCATCATCATCATCATCTCATCATGATATCATCATCATCATCTCATCATGATATCATCATCATCATCATCTCATCATGATATCATCATCATCATCTCATCATGATATCATCATAATCATCATCATCTCATCATGATATCATCATAATCATCATCATCATCATCATCAAATCATCATGCTATCATTATCATCATCATCATCATCATCTCAGCATAATATCATCATCATCTCATCATGATATCATCATCATCATCATCATCTCATCATGATATCATCATCATCATCATCATCATCATCTCATCATGATGTCATCATCATCATCATCTCATCATAATATCATCATCATCATCATCATCATCATCATCATCATCATCTCATCATATGTCATCATCATCATCATCTCATCATGACATCATCATAATCTCATCATGATATCATCATCATCATCTCATCATGATATAATCATCATCTCATCATGATATCATCATTATCATCATCATCTCATCATGATATCATCATCATCATCATCATCATCTCATCATCATCTCATCATGATATCATCATCATCATCATCATCATCTCATCATGATATCATCATCATCATCATCATCATCATCATCATCATCTCATCATGACATCATCATCATCATCTCATCATGATATCATCATCATCATCTCATCATGATGTCATCATCATCATCATCATCTCATCGTAATATTATCATCATCATCTTCATCTCATCATGATGTCATCATCATCATCATCATCTCATCATGATATCATCATCATCATCTCAACATGATATCATCATCTCATCATGATGTCATCATCATCATAATCATCTCATCATGATATCATCATCATCATCTCATCATTATATCATCATCATCATCATCATCATCTCATCATGATATCATTATCATCATCATCATCTCATCATGATATCATCATCATCATCTCATCATTATATCATCATCATCATCATCATCATCTCATCATTATATCATCATCATCATCATCTCATCATGATATCATTATCATCATCATCTCATTATTATATCATCATCATCATCATCTCATCATGATATCATTATCATCATCATCTCATCATGATATCATCATTCATCATCTCATCATGATATCATTATCATCATCTTCTCATCATGATAACATCATCATCATCATCATCATCATCATCATCATCTCATAATGATACCATCATCATCATCTCATCATGATAATATCATCATCATCATCATCATCATCATGATGTCATCATAATCATCATCATCAAATCATCATGCTATCATCATCATCTTCATCTCATCATAATATCATCATAATCTCGACATGATATCATCATAATATCATCATCATCATCATGATGTCATCATAATCATCATCATCAAATCATCATGCTATCATCATCATCTTCATCTCATCATAATATCATCATAATCTCGACATGATATCATCATAATATCATCATCATCATCATCATCATCATCATCTCATCATGATATCATCATCAAAAAATAGGGAGATTAACCCAGCGCTTAATCTTAATGTGAGCTGCACTTAATAAGTGTGTTCCTAAACCACACAAAACATACAACAATTACAAAGCAGAAAAAAAGTGCGCTTTACATAAACTGTGGAATATATGTAGTACCTAATATATACAATAGGTGAGTGAAAAATGGTGATACAAAAAGTAACTTCAGGAGAGATAGAAATCTCCCTTTGGATTTTGCACTCACAGACTCCAAGTATAAAATATGCTCATCAGACGATATTCTTAAAAAAGATTCGGTACTTCAATTTTCTTTAGAACTCCAAAGACAAGGAAGAAGTGGAACAACAGATGAGTGGCATAAAACAGGTTTTAATATAAAAAGAACAAATATCTGCTTACATGAAGGGTTTCCTGAGATCAGCAAGGTGGGCGCCACACTATGGTCTGTATGAGGAAAAACGCTTCTGCAGTGTTCTTTTAAAATGAAATAATAACAAAGTCCTTAAGGTAAAAAAGCAGGTGAGTCCAGCCGCTACGCGTTTCGCCTACAATGGCTTCAACTAGGCGTCTGGACTCCCTGCATAATAGCTGTCCTTTTAATCCGAAGTGAGAAAATCACTTCCGTGATCGTCATCTTCTCGCGAGGGTTTGACTTACACCATTCTCGGATCCATTTTCGTATTAACTTCAATACGAAACTCCTATGTGTATGCCGAGTTACAGCTTTCGGATTAATAGACCAAAGTCGAATTCGAATCCTTCGTTTCAGTCTTCGTATAGTGTAAACCGAAGGTATCTCGGATATGGTGCATTCGGAATTCGGTTTATAGCCGTCGTTCCTAGTATCTAGTGATGTATCATCACTATACACCATTATTGATCACCAGCAAGGTTGTGAGGCTGTAAGAAACAGCCTAATTAATAAAAACACCCTTAAGACTGATCAGGTAGACTATGTAGTAGAAGGTATTAACATAATTTTAAATCATAATTTCTTTTGGTTTCTGGATAACTTTTACTTACAAAGTACGGGTACAGCCATGGGAAGCAGGTTCGCTCCTAGCTACGCCAATCTTTTTATGTCACAATGGGAAAACAAGTTTATCTGGGATGGACATGGATGGCAAACAAACCTTATCTTATACTATCGTTATATCGATGATCTTATCTTTATATGGAAAGGTAGTGAGAGTGATTTGAATCAGTTTCTTGAACATCTCAATAACAACACTAACAACATTACCCTTAATACTGTATATAGTAAAGAACATATCACTTTCCTAGATTTAGAAATATATGTGGAAAATGGCCTACTAAAAACCAAAAACCACTTTAAGAAAGTAGATGCCAATAACTATATAGAAAAATCGAGCTGCCATTATCCCCCCTGGCTCAGAGGAATCCCCAAAGGCCAGTGTACCAGAATAAGACGAAATTGTACAGACTTAACGGAATATAAAGAACAAACCAAAATATTACGTGATAAGTTTATTGAAAAAGGGTATGATCAAACCAATATAGATCATACCATCAAAGAAATAGCAGAAACAGATAGAAATCTTCTTCTAAATTATAAAGAGAAACATGTATCTAATAAATTCCAAAATAGTCTTCCTATTATTTTTAATTATAATAACAAATCTAAACATATCAAGAAGATCATTAAAAAACATTGGAACATTCTCTATAAGGACGATATACTTAAACCCATTATACCCGAAAAACCATTAATTGTCTTCAGAGGAGCACCCAGCATTAAGCAATCGTTAACATCAAATTACACTAGGGAGACAAAACCAGCTAGTACAGCACCGAGTCATTTTATGACTCGTAAACCTGGTTTTTATGGTTGCCTAAACTGCATTGGATGCAGATCAATTACACCGCAGAAATATCCCATTACAGATTTTTATTCTAAAATAAATGGCCAAGGGCATAAAATCAATCATTTCATCACATGTTCCACGACTAATGTGGTTTATCTCCTGGAATGCCCATGTGGACTCCAATACGTGGGTAGAACCACTAGACAATTTAAGAAACGCATTGAGGAACATGTTAGGAACATAAGAAATGGCTTACTAACCCACAGCCTCTCGAAACATTTTTTAGACCATCATCAAAAGGACCCAAAGGGCCTAAAAATGTGTGCCATAGAAAAAGTTGTAAAACACTGGAGAGGAGGAGACAATATTAAAAATATAGGTCAAAAAGAAATGAAATGGATTTTTAATCTCAATACACTTAAACCGCAAGAATTAAATGCGGATTTTGAACTGTATAACTTTATGTAATGTTTTCCTACTTACAGGCAGCTTACTATATGGGATTTGCAATAATTTTTTTATATAATGACTGAATTTTTATATATTTACTATATTTTTTATATAAAGACTAATTTTTTGTCTATTTCTATTTTTCTATTTTTATATATACTATGCAATAAATTTTTGATATTTTACCATTTTTTAGATATTCATATAGCCATTTCCCATCTAGTTGGCTAATATTCACATACGTTTGTGATAGAACACTTGTTTCTATGTGCTTTCTCCTTTATATTCGAATACACTGTTGTAAGCCGAGGTGATACGAACAACGACGGCTATAAACCGAATTCCGAATGCACCATATCCGAGATACCTTCGGTTTACACTATACGAAGACTGAAACGAAGGATTCGAATTCGACTTTGGTCTATTAATCCGAAAGCTGTAACTCGGCATACACATAGGAGTTTCGTATTGAAGTTAATACGAAAATGGATCCGAGAATGGTGTAAGTCAAACCCTCGCGAGAAGATGACGATCACGGAAGTGATTTTCTCACTTCGGATTAAAAGGACAGCTATTATGCAGGGAGTCCAGACGCCTAGTTGAAGCCATTGTAGGCGAAACGCGTAGCGGCTGGACTCACCTGCTTTTTTACCTTAAGGACTTTGTTATTATTTCATTTTAAAAGAACACTGCAGAAGCGTTTTTCCTCATACAGACCATAGTGTGGCGCCCACCTTGCTGATCTCAGGAAACCCTTCATGTAAGCAGATATTTGTTCTTTTTATATTAAAACCTGTTTTATGCCACTCATCTGTTGTTCCACTTCTTCCTTGTCTTTGGAGTTCTAAAGAAAATTGAAGTACCGAATCTTTTTTAAGAATATCGTCTGATGAGCATATTTTATACTTGGAGTCTGTGAGTGCAAAATCCAAAGGGAGATTTCTATCTCTCCTGAAGTTACTTTTTGTATCACCATTTTTCACTCACCTATTGTATATATTAGGTACTACATATATTCCACAGTTTATGTAAAGCGCACTTTTTTTCTGCTTTGTAATTATGATATCATCATCATCATCATCATCATCTCATCATGATATCATCATCATCATCTCATCATTATATCATCATCATCATCATCATCATCATCATCTCATCATGATATCATTATCATCATCAACTCATCAAAATATCATCATCATCTCATCATGATATCATCATAATATCATCATCATCATTATCTCATCATGATATCATCATCATCATCTCATCATGATATCATCATCATCATCATCTCATCATGATATCATGATCATCATCATCATCATCTCATCATGATATCATCATCATCATCTCATCATGATATCATCATCATCATCATCATCATCATCATCATCAAATCATCATCATCAAATCATCATGCTATCATCATTATCATCATCATCATCATCATCTCATCATGATATCATTATCATCTCATCATAATATCATCATCATCATCATCTCATCATGATATCATCATCATCATCTCATCATGATGTCATCATCATCATCATCATCGCCATCTCATCATAATATCATCATCATCATCTCATCATGATATCATCATCATCATCATAATCATCATCATCTCATCATGATATCATCATCATCATCTCATCATGATATCATCCTCATCATCATCATCATCATCATCATCTCATCATAATATCATCATCATCTCATCATAATATCATCATCATCATCATCATCTCATCATATCATCATCATCATCTCATCATGATGTCATCATCATCATCATCCCATCATGATATCATCATCATCATCATCATCATCATCTCATCATGATATCATCATCATCATCATCATCTCATCATCATCATCATCATCATCATCATCTCTTCATGATATCATCATCTCATCATGATATCATTATCATCATCATCTCATCATGATATCATTATCATCATCATCTCATCATGATATCATCATCTCATCATGATATCATCATCATCATCATCATCATCATCATCATCTCATCATAATATCATCATCATCATCATCATCATCTCATCATGATGTCATCATCATCATCATCATCATCATCATCTCATCATGATATCATCATCTCATCATTATATCATCATCATCATCATCATCATCTCATCATGATATCATTATCATCATCATCATCATCTCATCATGATATCATCATCATCATCTCATCATGATATTATCATCATGATATCATCATCATGATATCATCATCATGATATCATCATCATCATGATATCATCAACATCATTGTCAGGATATCATTATCATCATAATATAATCATATCATCATCATCATCATCATGATATCATCATCATATCATCATGATATCATCATCATCATGATATCATCATCATCATGATATCATCATCATCATGATATCATCATTATCATTATCATCATGATATCATCATCAGGCTATCATCATCATGATATCATCATCATCATGATATAATCATATCATCATCATCATGATATCATCATCATCATGATGTCATCAACATGATATAATTATCATCATGACATCATTATCATCATATCATCATCATCATAATCATCATCATCATGATATCATCATCATCATGATCATGACATCATCATCATTATCATCATCATCATGATATCATCATCATCATCATCATCATCATGATATCATCATTCATATATCATCAACATCATCATCATGATATCATCATCATTATCATCATCATATAATCATCATCATCATCATGATATCATCATCATATAATCATCATCATCATCATGATATCATCATCATAATCATCATCATATCATCATCATCATCATGATATCATCATGATATCATCATCATATCATCATCATCATCATCATGATATCATCATCATCATCATCATGATATCATCATCATCATCATGATATCATCATCATTATCATCATCATCATCTCATCATGATATCATCATCTCATTATGATCTCATCATGATATCATCATCATAATCATCTCATCATGATATCATCATCATCATCATCATCTCATCATGATATCATCATCTCATCATGATATCATCATCATCATCATCATCACGAGATTATGATGTTGATGTTGATGATATCATAATGATGATATCATCAACATCATAATCTCATCATCATCATCATAATATAATCATATCATCATCATCATTATCATTATGATATCATCATTATGATATCATCAACATCATCATCATCATCATGATATCATCATCATGGTCATCATCCTCATGATATCATCATCATCGTCATCATCATCCTCATCATGAAATCATCATCTTCATCATCATCATCATCATCATCATGATATCATCATCATGTTATTATAATGATCATGAAATCATCATTATCATCATGATATCATCATCATCATCTTCATCATCATCATAATATCATCGTCATCATAATATCATCATCATCATCATGATATCATCATCTTCATCATCATCATCATCATCATCATCATCATGATATCATCATCTTCATCATCATCATCATCATGATATCATCATCATGATATTATAATGATCATGAAATCATCATTATCATCATGATATCATCATCGTCATCATCATCATCATCATGATATCATCATCATGATATTATAATGATCATGAAATCATCATCGTCATCACGATATCATCATCATCATATCATCATCATGATATCATCATCATCATCATCATCATGATATCATCATCATCATCATCTCGATATCATCATCATCATCATCATCTCGATATCATCATCATCATCATCATCATCATCTCGATATCATCATCATCATCATGATATCATCATCATCATCATGATATCATCATCATCATCATGATATCATCATCATCATCATCATATCATCATCATCATCATCATCATCATTATATCATCATCATCATAATATCATCATCATGATATCATCATAATCATCATATCATTAAAATCATCATCATCATATCATCATATCATCATCATCATCATCATGATGATATCATCATCATCATCATGATATTATCATCATAATCATCATATCATTAAAATCATCATCATCATCATCATATCATCATCATCATATAATCATCATCATCATGATATCATCATCATCATCATGATATTATCATCATGATCATGATATTATCATCATCATCATCATGAGATCTTCATGATATCATCGTCATCATGATATCATCATCATCATCAATATATCATCATCATATCATCATCATGACATCATCATCATCATATCATCATCATCATCATTATGATATCATCATCATCATCATCATGCAATCATCATCATCATTATATAATCATATCATCATCATCATTATCATATCATATCATCATGATATCATCATCAGCATGATATCATCATCAACATGATATCATCATCATCATGATATCATCATCATGATATCATCATCATCATCATGATATCATCGTCATCATCATCATCATGATATCATCATTATCATTATCATCATGATATCATCATCAGGATATCATCATCATGATATCATCATCATCATGACATAATCATATCATCATCATCATGATATCATCATCATCATGAAGTCTTCAACATGATATTATCATCATCATGACATCATCATCATTATCATCATATCATCATCATCATCATTATCATCATCATCATGATATCATCATCATCATGATCACGACATCATCATCATTATCATCATCATCATGATATCATCATCATCATCATCGTGATATCATCATTATGATATCATCAACATCATCATCATGATATCATCATCATCATCATCATCATCATCATGATATCATAATGATATCATCATGATATCATCATAATGATATCATCATCATCATCATGATATCATCATGATGATATCAACATCATCATCATGATATCATCATCATCATAATATAATCATATCATCATCATCATGATATCATCATCACATCATCATCATCATGATATCATCATCATCATGATATCATCGTCATGATATCATCATGATATCATCATCATCATGATATCATCATCACATCATCATCATCATGATATCATCATCATCATGATATCATCATCATCATCATGATATCATCATTATCATCATCATGATATCATCATCATCTCATCATCATCATCATCATCATATCATCATGATATAATCATCATGATATTATAATGATCATGAAATCATCATTATCATCATGATACCATCATTGTCATCATCATCATCATCATGATATCATCATCATGATATTATAATGATCATGAAATCATCATTATCATCATGATATCATCATCTTCATCATCATCATAATATCATCGTCATCATAATATCATCATCATCATCATGATATCATCATCTTCATCATCATCATCATCATCATCATGCTATCATCATCTTCATCATCATCATCATCATGATATCATCATCATGATATTATAATGATCATGAAATCATCATTATCATCATGATATCATCATTGTCATCACGATATCATCATCATCATATCATCATCATGACATCATCATCATCATCATCATCATGACATCATCATCATCATCATCATCATCATGATATCATCATCATCATCATCTCGATATCATCATCATCATCATCTCGATATCATCATCATCATCATCATCATGATATCATCATCATCATCATGATATCATCATCATCATCATCATCATCATCATCATTATATCATCATCATAATATCATCATCATGATATCATCATAATCATCATATCATTAAAATCATCATAATCATCATATCATCATCATCATATCATCATCATCATCATGATGATATCATCATCATCATCATGATATTATCATCATAATCATCATATCATTAAAATCATCATCATCATCATCATCATCATCATCATCATCATATCATCATCATCATCATCATAACATCATCATCACCATCATGATATTATCATCATCATCATGATATTATCATCATCATCATCATGAGATCTTCATGATATCATCGTCATCATGATATCATCATCATCATCATTATATCATCATCATATCATAATCATCATCATCATCATGACATCATCATCATCATCATCATCATCATATCATCATCATCATCATTATGATATCATCATCATCATCATCATAATATAATCATATCATCATCATCATCATCATCATCATCATCATCATCATCATCATCATCATCATCATATCATATCATCATGATATCATCATCAGCATGATATCATCATCATCATCATCATCATGATATCATCATCAACATGATATAATCATCATCATGATATCATCATCATCATCATCATGATATCAACGTCATCATCATCATCATGATATCATCATTATCATTATCATCATGATATCATCATCAGGATATCATTATCATGATATCATCATCATCATGACATAATCATATCATCATCATCATGATATCATCATCATCATGAAGTCTTCAACATGATATCATCATCATCATGACATCATCATCATTATCATCATATCATCATCATCATTATCATCATCATCATGATATCATCATCATCATGATCATGACATCATCATCATCATGATATCATCATCATCATCATCGTGATATCATCATTATGATATCATCAACATCATCATCAGATATCATCATCATCATCATCATCATGATATCATCATGATATCATCATAATGATATCATCATGATATCATCATAATGATATCATCATCATCATCATGATATCATCATGATGATATCAACATCATCATCATGATATCATCATGATATCATCATAATGATATCATCATCATCATCATGATATCATCATGATGATATCAACATCATCATCATGATATCATCATCATCATAATATAATCATATCATCATCATCATGATATCATCATCACATCAACATCATCGTGATATCATCATCATCATCATCATGATATCATCATCATGATATCATCATCATCATGATATCATCATCATCATAATGATATCATCATTATCATCATCATGATATCATTATCATATCATCGTGATATTATCATCATTATATCATCATCAGGATATCATCATCATCATGATATAATCATATCATCATCATCATGATGTCATCATCATCATGACATCATCATCATAATGATATCATCATTATCATCATCATGATATCATCATCATCATGATATCATTATCATATCATCATGATATTATCATCATTATATCATCATCTTCATCATCATCATCATCATGATATCATCATCATCATGATATCATCATCATCATCATCATCATGATATCATCATCTTCATCATCATCATCATCATCATGATATCATCATCATGATATCATCATCATCATGATATCATCATCATCATAATGATATCATCATCATCATAATGATATCATCATTATCATCATCATGATATCATCATCATCATGATATCATTATCATATCATCGTGATATTATCATCAGGATATCATCATCAGGATATCATCATCATCATGATATAATCATATCATCATCATCATCATGATGTCATCATCATCATGACATCATCATCATCATCATCATGACATCATCATCATCATCATCATGATATCATCATCATCATGATATCTTCATCATCATGATATCATCATCATCATCATCATCATGATATCATCATCTTCATCATCATCATCATCATGATATCATCATCATCATGATATCATCATCATCATCATCATCATGATATCATCATCTTCATCATCATCATCATCATGATATCATCATCTTCATCATCATCATCATCATGATATCATTATCATGATATTATAATGATCATGAAATCATCATTATCATCATGATATCATCATCGTCATCATGATATCATCATCATCATATCATCATCATGATATCATCATCATCATCATTATGATATCATCATTATGATATCATCAACATCATCATCATGATATCATCATCATCGTCATCATCATCATCTTCATCATCATCATCATCTTCATCATCATCATCATCTTCATCATCATCATCATCATCATCATCATCATCATGATATCATCATCATGATATTATAATGATCATGAAATCATCATTATCATCATGATATCATCATCATCATCTTCATCATCATCATAATATCATCGTCATTATAATATCATCATCATCATCATGATATCATCATCTTC
>CM069857.1:90500676-90523176 GCA_036172795.1 Pelodytes ibericus | reverse complement strand
TCATCATTCATCATGATATCATCGTCATCATCATCATCATGATATCATCATCATCATTATCATTATCATCATGATATCATCATCAGGATATCATCATCATGATATCATCATCATCATGACATAATCATATCATCATCATCATGATATCATCATCATCATGAAGTCTTCAACATGATATCATCATCATCATGACATCATCATCATTATCATCATATCATCATCATCATCATTATCATCATCATCATGATATCATCATCATCATGATCATGACATCATCATCATTATCATCATCATCATGATATCATCATCATCATCATCGTGATATCATCATTATGATATCATCAACATCATCATCATGATATCATCATCATCATCATCATCATCATGATATCATAATGATATCATCATGATATCATCATAATGATATCATCATCATCATCATGATATCATCATGATGATATCAACATCATCATCATGATATCATCATCATCATAATATAATCATATCATCATCATCATGATATCATCATCACATCATCATCATCGTTATATCATCATCATCATCATCATATCATCATCATGATATCATCATCATCATGATATCATTATCATATCATCATGATATTATGATCATTATATCATCATCAGGATATCATCATCAGGATATCATCATCATCATGATATAATCATATCATCATCATCATGATGTCATCATCATCATGACATCATCATCATCATCATGATATCATCATCATCATGATATCATCATCATCATCATCATCATCATATCATCATCATCATGATATCATCATCATCATCATCATCATCATCATCATCATCATGATATCATCATCATCATCAACATCTTCATCATCATAATGATATCATCATCATGACATCATCATCATTATCATCATATCATCATCATCACCACGATATCATCATCATCATATCATCATCATGATATCATCATCATCATCATCATCATCATGATATCATCATCATCATCATCATGATATCATCATCATCATCATCATAATTATATCATCATTATGATATCATCAACATCATCATCATGATATCATCATCATTATCATCATCATATAATCATCATCATCATTATCATCATGATATCATCATCATCATCATCATCATCATTTCATCATGATATCATCATCATTATCATCATCATCTCATCATGATATCATCATCTCATAATGATATCATCATGATATCATCATCATAATCATCATCATCGTGATATCATCATCATCATCATATCATCATCATGATATCATCATCATCATGATATCATCATCATCATAATGATATCATCATTATCATATCATCATGATATTATCATCATTATATCATCATCAGGATATCATCATCAGGATATCATCATCATCATGATGTCATCATCATCATGACATTATCATCATCATCATGATATCATCATCATCATGATATCATCATCATCATGATATCATCATCATCATCATCATCATATCATCATCATCATCATCATCATCATCATCATGATATCATCATCATCATCATCATCATCATCATTATCATCATGATATCATCATCATCATTATCATCATCATCATCATCATCATCATCATCATCATCATCATGATATCATCATCATCATCATCATGATATCATCATCATCATCATCATCATCATCATAATGATATCATCATCATGACATCATCATCATTATCATCATCATCATCACGATATCATCATCATCATCATCATATCATCATCATGATATCATCATCATCATCATCATCATCATCATCATGATATCATCATCATCATCATCATGATATCATCATCATCATCATCATAATGAAATCATCATTATGATATCATCAACATCATCATCATGATATCATCATCATTATCATCATCATATAATCATCATCATCATTATCATCATGATATCATCATCATAATCATTATCATCATGATATCATCATCATTTCATCATGATATCATCATCATTATCATCATCATCATCTCATCATGATATCATCATGATATCATCATCTCATTATGATATCATCATCATAATCATCTCATCATGATATCATCATAATCATCATCATCTCATCATGATATCATCATCTCATCATGATATCATCATCATCATGAGATTATGATGTTGATGATATCATAATGATGATATCATCAACATCATAATCTCATCATCATCAGCATAATATAATCATATCATCATCATCATTATCATCATGATATCATCATCATATAATCATGATATCATCATCATCATGATATCATCATCATTATATCATCATCATCATTATGATATCATCAACAGCATCATCATGATATCATCATCATCATCATAATATAATCATATCATCATCATCATCATGATATCATTATCATATCATCATGATATCATCATCATCATGATATCATTATCATATCATCATGATATCATCATCATCATGATATCATCATCATCATGATATCATCATTATCATTATCATCATGATATCATCATCATCATGATATCATCATCATCATTATCATCATGATATCATCATCATATCATCATGATATCATCATAATCATGATATCATCGTCATCATGATATCATCATCATCATCATATCATCATCATCATATCATCACCATGAGATCATCATGAGATCATCATGATATCATCATCATCATCATCATCAATATCATCATGATATAATCATCATCTCATCATGATATCATCATCATCATCATCATCATCTCTTCATGATATCATCATCTCATCATGATATCATCATCATCATCATCATCATCATCATCATCATGATATCATCATCATATCATCATCATCACCATGATATCATCATAATCATCACATCATCATCATCATCACCATGAGATCATCATGATATTATCGTCATCATGATATCATTATCATATCATCATCATCATCATCATATCATCATCATCATCATGATATAATGATATCATGATATCATCATTATGATTTCATCATCATATCATCATAATCATCACATCATCATCATCATCATCATCATCACCATGAGATCATCATAATATCATCATCATCATGATATCATCATCATATAATCATCATCATCATGATATCATAATGATATCATCATGATATCATCATCATGATTTCATCATCATCATCATTATATCATCATCATGATATCATCATCATCATCATGATATCATCATTATGATATCATCAACATCATCATGATGATATCATCATCATCATCATCATCATCATCATGATGATATCATCATCATCATCATCATAATATAATCATATCATAATCATCATCATCATCATCATGATATCAACATCATCATCATGATATCATCATCAAAATCATGATATCATCATTATGATATCATCAACAACATCATCATCATCATCATCATAATATAATCATATCATCATCATCGTTATCATCATGATATCATCATCATCTCATCATGATATCATCATCATCATCATCATTATAATATAATCATATCATCATCATCATTATCATCATGATATCATCATCATCTCATCATGATATCATCATCATCGTCATCTCATCATGATATCATTATCATCATCATCATCTCATCATGATATCATCATCATCTCATCATGATACCATCATCATCATCTCATGATATCATCATCATGATATCATCATCATCATCATCATCATCATCATGATATCATCATCATCATCATCATGATATCATCATAATCATCACATCATCATCACCATGAGATCATCATGAGATCATCATGATATCATCGTCATCATCATCATCATAATATAATCATATCATCATCATCATCATTATCATCATGATATAATCATCATCTCATCATGATATCATCTTCATCATCATCATCATCTCTTCATGATATCATCATCTCATCATGATATCATCATCATCATCATCATCATCATCATCATGATATCATCATCATATCATCATCATCACCATGATATCATCATAATAATCACATCATCATCATCATCACCATGAGATCATCATAATATCATCGTCATCATGATATCATCATCATATCATCATCATCATCATCATCATATCATCATCATGATATAAGGATTTCATGATATCATCATTATGATTTCATCATCATATCATCATAATCATCACATCATCATCATCATCATCATGATATCATCATAATCATCACATCATCATCATCATCACCATGAGATCATCATGATATCATCGTCATCATGATATCATCATCATGATATCATCATCATATCATCATCATCATATCATCATCATCATCATGATATAATGATATCATGATATCATCATATCATCATCATTATCACCATGAGATAATCATGATATCATCGTCATCATGAGATCATCATAATATCATCATCATCATGATATCATCATCATATAATCATCATCATCATGATATCATAATGATATCATCATCATGATTTCATCATCATCATCATGATATCATCATCATCATCATCATGATATCATCATCATCATCATCATGATATCATCATCATCATCATGATATCATCATTATGATATCATCAACATCATCATCATGATGTCATCATCATCATCATCATCATCATCATCATGATATCATCAACATCATCATCATCATCATCATAATATAATCATATCATAATCATCATCATCTTCATCATCATGATATCATCATCATCATAATATAATCATTCATCATCATCATGATATCATCATTATGATATAATCAACATCATCATCATGATATCATCATCAAAATCATGATATCATCATTATGATATCATCAACATCATCATCATCATCATCATCATCATAATATAATCATATCATCATCATCATTATCATCATGATATCATCATCATCTCATCATGATATCATCATCATCATCATCATGATATCATTATCATATCATCATGATATCATCATCATCATGATATCATTATCATATCATCATGATATCATCATCATCATGATATCATTATCATATCATCATGATATCATCATCATCATCATCATCATCATCATCTCATCAGGATATCATCATCATCATCATCTCATCATCATCTCATCATGATATCATCATCATCATCATCATCATCATCTCATCATGATTTTATCATCATCAGAATCATCTCATCATGATATCATCATCATTATTTCATCATGATATCATCATCTCATCATGATATCATCATCATCATCTCATCATGATATCATCATCATCATCATCATCATCATCATCATATCATCATCATCATCTCATCATAATATCATCATCATCATCTCATCATGAAATCACCATTATCATCATCTCATCATGATATCATCACCATCATCTCATCATGATATCATCATAATCATCATCATCATCATCATCATCATCATCATCATCTCATCATGATATCATCATCATCATCATCATCATCATCATCATGATATCATCATCATCATCTCATCATGATATCATCATCATCATCATCTCATCATGATATCATCATCATCATCATGATATCATCATCATCTCATCATGATATCATCATCATCTCATCATGATATCGTCATCATCATCATGATATCATAATCATCATCATCATAATATCATCATCATCATCATGATATCATCATCATCATCATCATCATGATATCATCATCATTATCATCATCATCATCATCATCATAATATAATCATATCATCATCATCATCATCATCATCATCATCATGATATCATCATCATCATCATCATCATCATATCATCATCTCATCATGATATCATCATCATCATCATGATATCATAATCATCATCATCATAATATCATCATCATCATCATGATATCATCATCATCATCATCATCATCATCATCATCATCATCATATCATCATATCATCATAATCATCATCATCATGATATCATCATCATCATGAGATCATAATCATCATGATATCATCATCATCATATCATCATCATCATCATGATATCATCATTATCATCTCATGATATCATCATCATCATATCATCATCATCATCATCATGATATCATCATAATCATCACATCATCATCACCATGAGATCATCATGAGATCATCATGATATCATCGTCATCATCATCATCATTATCATCATGATATAATCATCATCTCATCATGATATCATCATCATCATCATCATCATCATCATCATCATCATCTCTTCATGATATCATCATCTCATCATGATATCATCATCATCATCTTCATCATGATATCATCATCATATCATCATCATCACCATGATATCATCATAATCATCAGATCATCATCATCATCACCATGAGATCATCATGATATCATCGTCATCATGATATCATCATCATATCATCATCATCATCATATCATCATCATCATCATCATGATATAATGATATCATGATATCATCATTATGATTTCATCATCATATCATCATCATCATCATCATCACCATGAGATCATCATAATATCATCATCATCATGATATCATCATCATATAATCATCATCATCATGATATCATAATGATATCATCATGATATCATCATCATGATTTCATCATCATCATCATTATATCATCATCATCATCATGATATCATCATCATCATCATGATATCATCATTATGATATCATCAACATCATCATGATGATATCATCATCATCATCATCATCATCATCATCATCATCAACATAATATAATCATATCATAATCATCATCATCATCATCATCATCATCATCATCATGATATCATCATCATCATAATATAATCATTCATCATCATCATGATACCATCATCATCATCATGATGTCATCATCATCTCATCATGATATCACCATCTCATCATGATATCATCATCTCATCATGATATCATCATGATATCATCATCATCATCATCTCATCATCATCTCATCATGATATCATCATCATAATCATCATCTCATCATGATTTTATCATCATCATCATCATCATCATCATCATCATCTCATCATCATCTCATCATGATATCATCATCATCATCATCTCATCATGATTTTATCATCATCATCATCATCATCATCATCATCATCTCATCAGGATATCATCATCATCATCTCATCATCATCTCATCATGATATCATCATCATCATCATCATCTCATCATGATGTTATCATCATCATCATCTCATCATGATATCATCATCATTATCTCATCATGATATCATCATCTCATCATGATATCATCATCTCATCATGATATCATAATCATCATCTCATCATGATATCATCATCATCATCATCATATCATCATCATCATCATCATCATCTCATCATGATATCATCATCATCATCTCATCATGATATAACCATTATCATCATCTCATCATGATATCATCACCATCATCTCATCATGATATCATCATAATCATCATCATCATCATCATCATCTCATCATGATATCATCATCATCATCATCATCATCATCATCTCATCATGATATCATCATCATCGTCATCTCATCATGATATCATCATCATCATCATCTCATCATGATATCATCATCATCATCATTATCATCATCTCATCATGATATCATCATCATCTCATCATGATATCATCATCATCTCATCATGATATCATCATCATCATCATGATATCATAATCATCATCATCATAATATCATCATCATCATCTCATCATGATATCATCATCATCATCATCATCATCATCATCATCAATATCTCATCATGATATCATCATCATCTCATCATGATATCATCATCATCTCATCATGATATCATAATCATCATCATGATATCATAATCATCATCATCATAATATCATCATCATCATCATGATATCATCATCATCATCATCATCATCATGATATCATCATCATTATCATCATCATCATCATCATCATCATCATCATAATCATAATATAATCATATCATCATCATCATCATCATCATCATCATGATATCATCATCATCATCATCATCATCATCATCATATCATCATCTCATCATGATATCATCATCATCATCATGATATCATAATCATCATCATCATAATATCATCATTATCTTCATCATCATCTCATCATTATATCATCATCATCATCATCATCATCATCTCATCATGATATCATTATCATCATCATCATCTCATCATGATATCATCATCATCATCATCTCATCATTATATCATCATCATCATCATCATCATCATCATCATCAACATCTTATCATGATATCATCATCATTATCATCTCATCATGATATCATCATCATCATCATCTCATCATGATATCATCATCATCATCATCATCTCATCATGATATCATTATCATCATCATCATCTCATCATGATATCATCATCATCATCATCTCATCATTATATCATCATCATCATCATCATCAACATCTTATCATGATATCATCATCATTATCATCTCATCATGATATCATCATCATCATCATCTCATCATGATATCATCATCATCATCTCATCATGATATCATCATCATCATCTCATCATGATATCATCATAATCATCATCTCATCATGATATCATCATCATCATCTCATCATGATATCATCATCATCATCATCATCAAATCACCATGCTATCATCATCATCTCATCATAATATCATCATCATCTCATCATGATATCATCATCATCATCATCATCATCTCATCATGATATCATCATCATCTCATCATGATATCATCATCATCATCTCATCATGATATCATCATCATCATCATCATGATATCATCATCATCATCATCATCATCATCATCATCTCATCATGATATCATCATCATCTCATCATGATATCATCATCATCATCTCATCATGATATCATCATCATTATCATCATCATCATCTCATCATGATATCATCATCATCATCATCATCATCTCATCATGATATCATCATCATCATCTCATCATTATATCATCATCATCATCATCATCATCATCATCATCATCATCATCTCATCATGATATCATTATCATCATCATCATCTCATCATGATATCATCATCATCATCATCTCTTCATTATATCATCATCATCATCATCATCATCATCAACATCTTATCATGATATCATCATCATCATCTCATCATGATATCATCATCATCATCATCTCATCATGATATCATCATCATCATCTCATCATGATATCATCATAATCATCATCTCATCATGATATCATCATAATCATCATCTCATCATGATATCATCATCATCATCTCATCATGATATCATCATCATCATCATCAAATCATCATGCTATCGTCATCATCTCATCATAATATCATCATCATCTCATCATGATATCATCATCATCATCTCATCATGATATCATCATCATCATCATCATCATCATCATCAAATCATCATGCTATCATCATTATCATCATCAACTCATCAAAATATCATCATCATCTCATCATGATATCATCATAATATCATCATCATCATCATCATCATCATCATCTCATCATTATATCATCATCATCATCTCATCATGATATCATCATAATCATCATCATCATCTCATCATGATATCATCATCATCATCTCATCATGATATCATCATCATCATCTCATCATGATATCATCATCATCATCTCATCATAATATCATCATCATCTCATCATGATATCATCATCATCATCTCATCATGATATCATCATCATCATCTCATCATGATGTCATCATCATTATCATCATCATCATCATCATCTCATCATAATATCATCATCATCCCATCATGATATCATCATCATCATCATCATCATCATCATCAACATCTTATCATGATATCATCATCATCATCATCTCATCATGATATCATCATCATCATCATCTCATCATGATATCATCATCATCATCATCATCTCATCATGATATCATCATCATCATCTCATCATGATATCATCATCATCATCTCATCATGATATCATCATAATCATCATCTCATCATGATATCATCATCATCATCTCATCATGATATCATCATCATCATCATCATCATCATCATCATCATCATCATCAAATCATCATGCTATCATCATCATCTCATCATAATATCATCATCATCTCATCATGATATCATCATCATCATCATCATCATCATCATCATCTCATCATGATATCATCATCATCTCATCATGATATCATCATCATCATCTCATCATGATATCATCATCATGATATCATCATCATCATGATATCATCATCATCATGATATCATCATCATCATCATCATCATCATCATCATCTCATCATGATATCATCATCATCTCATCATGATATCATCATCATCATCATATCATGATATCATCATCATTATCATCATCATCATCTCATCATGATATCTTCATCATCATCATCATCATCTCATCATGATATCATCATCATCATCTCATCATTATATCATCATCATCATCATCATCATCATCATCATCATCATCATCATCTCATCATGATATCATTATCATCATCATCATCATCTCATCATGATATCATCATCATCATCATCTCTTCATTATATCATCATCATCATCATCATCATCAACATCTTATCATGATATCATCATCATCATCTCATCATGATATCATCATCATCATCATCATCTCATCATGATATCATCATCATCATCTCATCATGATATCATCATAATCATCATCTCATCATGATATCATCATAATCATCATCTCATCATGATATCATCATCATCATCTCATCATGATATCATCATCATCATCATCAAATCATCATGCTATCGTCATCATCTCATCATAATATCATCATCATCTCATCATGATATCATCATCATCATCTCATCATGATATCATCATCATCATCATCATCATCATCAAATCATCATGCTATCATCATTATCATCATCAACTCATCAAAATATCATCATCATCTCATCATGATATCATCATAATATCATCTTCATCATCATCATCATCATCATCATCTCATCATTATATCATCATCATCATCTCATCATGATATCATCATAATCATCATCTCATCATGATATCATCATCATCATCATCAACATCAAATCATCATGCTATCATCATCATCATCATCATCAACTCATCAAAATATCATCATCATCTCATCATGATATCATCATAATATCATCATCATCATCATCATCATCATCATCTCATCATGATATCATCATCATCATCTCATCATGATATCATCATCATCATCTCATCATGATATCATCATCATCATCTCATCATGATATCATCATCATCATCTCATCATAATATCATCATCTACTCATCATGATATCATCATCATCATCTCATCATGATATCATCATCATCATCTCATCATGATGTCATCATCATTATCATCATCATCATCATCATCATCTCATCATAATATCATCATCATCTCATCATGATATCATCATCATCATCATCATCTCATCATGATATCATCATCATCATCATCTCATCATGATGTCATCATCATCATCATCATCTCATCATAATATCATCATCATCATCATCATCATCATCATCATCATCTCATCATGATGTCATCATCATCATCATCTTATCATGACATCATCATAATCTCATCATCATCTCATCATGATGTCTTCATCATCATCATCATCTCATCATAATATCATGATATCATCATCATCTCATCATGATATCATCATCATCATCATCATCATCATCTCATCATGATATCATCATCATCATCATCATCATCATCATCATCATCATCTCATCATAATATCATCATCATCTCATCATAATATCATCATCATCATCATCATCATCATCTCATCATGATATCATCATCATCGTCATCTCATCATGATGTCATCATCATCATCATCATCTCATCATGATATCATCATCATCATCTCATCATGATATCATCATCATCATCATCTCATCATGATATCATCATCATCGTCATCTCATCATGATATCATCATCATCATCATCATCATCATCATCTCATCATAATATCATCATCATCATCTCATCATAATATCATCATCATCATCATCATCATGATATCATCATAATATCATCATCATCATCATCATCATCATCATCATCATCTCATAATGATATCATCATCATCATCTCATCATGATATCATCATCATCATCTCATCATGATATCATCATAATCATCATCATCATCTCATCGTGATATCATCATCATCATCATCATCATCAAATCATCATGCTATCATCATCATCATCATCAACTCATCAAAATATCATCATCATCTCATCATAATATCATCATCATCATCATCATCATCATGATATCATCATAATATCATCATCATCATCATCATCATCATCATCATCATTATCATCATCATCATCATCTCATCATGATATCATCATCATCATCTCATCATTATATCATCATCATCATCATCATCTCATCATAATATCATTATCATCATCAACTCATCAAAATATCATCATCATCTCATCATGATATCATCATAATATCATCATCATCATTATCTCATCATGATATCATCATCATCATCTCATCATGATATCATCATCATCATCATCTCATCATGATATCATCATCATCATCATCATCATCATCTCATCATGATATCATCATCATCATCTCATCATGATATCATCATCATCATCATCATCATCATCATCATCATCAAATCATCATCATCAAATCATCATGCTATCATCATTATCATCATCATCATCATCATCTCATCATGATATCATTATCATCTCATCATACTATCATCATCATCATCATCATCATCTCATCATGATATCATCATCATCATCTCATCATGATGTCATCATCATCATCATCACCATCTCATCATAATATCATCATCATCATCATCTCATCATGATATCATCATCATCATCATAATCATCATCATCTCATCATGATATCATCATCATCATCTCATCATGATATCATCCTCATCATCATCATCATCATCATCATTATCTCATCATAATATCATCATCATCATCACATCATAATATCATCATCATCATCATCATCTCATCATATCATCATCATCATCTCATCATGATGTCATCATCATCATCATCCCATCATGATATCATCATCATCATAATCATCATCATCTCATCATGATATCATCATCATCATCATCATCATCTCATCATCATCATCATCATCATCATCATCATTATCATCATCATCATCATCATCTCTTCATGATATCATCATCTCATCATGATATCATTATCATCATCATCTCATCATGATATCATTATCATCATCATCTCATCATGATATCATCATCTCATCATGATATCATCATCATCATCATCATCATCATCTCATCATAATATCATCATCATCATCATCATCATCTCATCATGATATCATCATAATCTCATCATGATATCATCATCATGATATCATCATCATGATATCATCATCATGATCTCATCATGATATCATCATCATCTCATCATGATATCATCATTATCATCATCATCTCATCATGATATCATCATCATCATCATCATCATCATCTCATTATCATCTCATCATGATATCATCATCATCATCATCATGATATCATCATCATCATCTCATCATCATCTCATCATTATATCATCATCATCATCATCATCATCTCATCATGATATCATCATCATCATCATCATCATCATAATCATCAAATCATCATGCTATCATCATCATCATCATCATCATCATCATCATCTCATCATGATATCATCATCATCATCATCATCATCATCATCATCATCATCATCATCATCATCATCATCATCATCATCATCTCATCATAATATCATCATCATCTCATCATAATATCATCATCATCATCATCATCTCATCATCATCATCTCATCATGATATCATCATGATATCATCATCATCATCATCATCATCATCTCTTCATGATATCATCATCATCATCATCATCATCATCATCATCTCATCATGATATCATTATCATCATCATCTCATCATGATATCAATATCATCATCATCATCATCTCATCATGATATCATCATCATAATCATCATCTCATCATAATATCATCATCATCTCATCATGATATCATTATCATCATCTTCTCATCATGATATCATCATCATCATCATCATCATCATCATCATCATCATCATCATCTCATCATGATACCATCATCATCATCTCATCATGATAATATCATCATCATCATCATGATGTCATCATAATCATCATCATCAAATCATCATGCTATCATCATCATCTTAATCTCATCATAATATCATCATAATCTCAACATGATATCATCATAATATCATCATCATCATCATCATCATCTCATCATGATATCATCATCATCATCATCATCATCATCATCTCATCATGATATCATCATCATCATCTCATCATTATATCATCATCATCATCATCTCATCATGATATCATCATCATCATCTCATCATGATATCATCATCATCATCATCATCTCATCATGATATCATCATCATCATCTCATCATGATATCATCATCATCATCTCATCATGATATCATCATCATCATCTCATCATGATATCATCATAATCATCATCTCATCATGATATCATCATCATCATCATCTCATCATGATATCATCATCATCATCATCAACTCATCATGCTATCATCATCATCTCATCATAATATCATCATCATCTCATCATGCTATCATCATCATCATCTCATCATGATATCATCATCATCATCATCATCATGATATCATCATCATCATCATCATCATCATCATCATCATCATCATCATCATCATCAAATCATCATGCTATCATCATTATCATCATCAACTCATCAAAATATCATCATCAACTCATCATAATAACATCATCATCATCATCATCATCATCTCATCATTATATCATCATCATCTCATCATGATAATATCATCATCATCATCATGATGTCATCATAATCATCATCATCAAATCATCATGCTATCATCATCATCTTCATCTCATCATAATATCATCATAATCTCAACATGATATCATCATAATATCATCATCATCATCATCATCATCTCATCATGATATCATCATCATCATCATCATCATCATCATCTCATCATGATATCATCATCATCATCTCATCATTATATCATCATCATCATCATCTCATCATGATATCATCATCATCATCTCATCATGATATCATCATCATCATCATCATCTCATCATGATATCATCATCATCATCTCATCATGATATCATCATCATCATCTCATCATGATATCATCATCATCATCTCATCATGATATCATCATAATCATCATCTCATCATGATATCATCATCATCATCATCTCATCATGATATCATCATCATCATCATCAACTCATCATGCTATCATCATCATCTCATCATAATATCATCATCATCTCATCATGCTATCATCATCATCATCTCATCATGATATCATCATCATCATCATCATCATGATATCATCATCATCATCATCATCATCATCATCATCATCATCATCATCATCAAATCATCATGCTATCATCATTATCATCATCAACTCATCAAAATATCATCATCAACTCATCATGATATCATCATAATATCATTATCATCATCATCTCATCATGGTATCATCATCATCATCTCATCATGATATCATCATCATCATCATCATCATCATCATCTCATCATGATATCATCATCATCAAATCATCATGATATCATCATCATCATCATCTCATCATGATATTATCATCATCATCATCATCATCATCATCATCTCATCATGATATCATCATCATCATCATCATCATCATCATCATCATCATCATTTCATCATGATATCATCATCATCAAATCATCATGATATCATCATCATCATCATCTCATCATGATATTATCATCATCATCATCATCATCATCATCTCATCATGATATCATCATCATCTCATCATAATATCATCATCATCATCATCATCATCTCATCATGATATCATCATCATCATCTCATCATGATGTCATCATCATCATCATCATCTCATCATAATATCATCATCATCTCATCATGATGTCATCATCATCATCATTTCATCATGATATCATCATAATCTCATCATGATATCATCATCATCATCTCATCATGATATCATCATCTCATCATGATATCATCATTATCATCATCATCTCTTCATGATATCATCTCATCATGCTATCATCATCATCATCATCATCTCATCATGATATCATCATCATCTCATCATGATATCATCATCATCATCTCATCATGATATCATCATCATCATCATCATCATCAAATCATCATGCTATCATCATTATCATCATCAACTCATCAAAATATCATCATCATCTCATCATGATATCATCATAATATCATCATCATCTCATGATATCATAATCATCATCTCATCATGATATCATCATCATCATCTCATCATGATATCATCATCATCATCTCATCATAATATCATCATCATCTCATCATGATATCATCATCATCATCTCATCATGATATCATCATCTTCATCATATCATCATGTCATCATCATCATCATCTCATCATAATATCATCATCATCATCATCATCTCATCATGATGTCATCATCATCATCATCATCATCTCATCATAATATCATCATCATCTCATCATGATATCATCATCATCATCATCATCATCTCATCATGATATCATAATCATCATCATCATCATCATCATCATCATCATCTCATCATGATGTCATCATCATCATCATCTCATCATAATATCATCATCATCATCATCATCATCATCATCATCATCATCTCATCATGATGTCATCATCATCATCATCTCATCATGACATCATCATAATCTCATCATGATATCATCATCATCTCATCATGATATAATCATCATCTCATCATGATATCATCATTATCATCATCATCATCTCATCATGATATCATCATGATATCATCATCATCTCATCATGATATCATCATAATATCATCATCATCATCATCATCATCATCATAATATCATCATCATCTCATCATGACATCATCATCATCATCTCATCATGATACCATCATCATCATCATATCATCATGTCATCATCATCATCATCTCATCATAATATCATCATCATCATCATCATCTCATCATGATGTCATCATCATCATCATCATCTCATCATGATATCATCATAATCTCATCATGATATCATCATCATCATCTCAACATGATATCATCATCTCATCATGATATCATCATTATCATCATCATCTCATCATCATCATCTCATCATAATATCATCATCATCATCATCATCATCTCATCATGATGTCATCATCATCATCATCATCTCATCATGATATCATCATCTCATCATGATATCATCATTATCATCATCATCTCATCATGATATCATCATCATCATGATATCATCATCATCTCATCATGATATCATCATCATCTTCATCATCATCATCTCATCATGATATCATCATCATCTCATCATGATATCATCATCATCATCATCATCATCATCTCATCATGATATCATCATCATCTCATCATGATATCATCATCTCATCATGATATCATCATCATCATGATATCATCATCATCATGATATCATCATCATCATCATCATCATCATCATCATCATCATCTCATCATGATATCATCATCATCTCATCATGATATCATCATCATCATCTCATCATGATATCATCATCATTATCATCATCATCATCATCTCATCATGATATCATCATCATCATCATCTCATCATGATATCATCATCATCATCTCATCATTATATCATCATCATCATCATCATCATCATCATCATCATCATCATCATCTCATCATGATATCATCATCATCATCTCAACATGATATCATCATCTCATCATGATATCATCATTATCATCATCATCTCATCATGATATCATCTTCATCATGATATCATCATCATCTCATCATGATATCATCATCATCTTCATCATCATCATCTCATCATGATATCATCATCATCTCATCATGATATCATCATCATCTCATCATGATATCATCATCATCTCATCATGATATCATCATCATCATGATATCATCATCATCATCATCATCATCATCATCATCTCATCATGATATCATCATCATCTCATCATGATATCATCATCATCTCATCATGATATCATCATCATTATCATCATCATCATCATCTCATCATGATATCATCATCATCATCATCTCATCATGATATCATCATCATCATCTCATCATTATATCATCATCATCATCTCATCATGATATCATTATCATCATCATCATCTCATCATGATATCATCATCATCATCTCATCATTATATCACCATCATCATCATCAACATCTTATCATGATATAATCATCATCATCATCATCTCATCATGATATCATCATAATCATCATCTCATCATGATATCATCATCATCATCTCATCATGATATCATCATCATCATCTCATCATGATATCATCATAATCATCATCTCATCATGATATCATCATCATCATCTCATCATGATATCATCATCATCATCATCATCAAATCATCATGCTATCATCATCATCTCATCATAATATCATCATCATCTCATCATGATATCATCATCATCATCATCTCATCATGATATCATCATCATCATCATCATCATCATCAAATCATCATGCTATCATCATTATCATCATCAACTCATCAAAATATCATCATCATCTCATCATAATAACATCATCATCATCATCATCATCATCTCATCATTATATCATCATCATCTCATCATGATATCATCATAATCATCATCATCATCTCATCATGATATCATCTTCATAATCATCAACATCAAATCATCATGCTATCATCATCATCATCATCATCATCATCATCATCATCAACTCATCAAAATATCATCATCATCTCATCATGATATCATCATAATATCATCATCATCATCATCTCATCATGATATCATCATCATCATCTCATCATGATATCATCATCATCATCTCATCATGATATCATCATCATCATCATCTCATCATGATATCATCATCATCATCTCATCATAATATCATCATCATCTCATCATGATATCATCATCATCATCATCTCATCATGATATCATCATCATCATCTCATCATGATATCATCATCATCATCATCAAATCATCATGATATCATCATCATCATCATCTCATCATGATATCATAATCATCATCATCATCATCATCATCATTTCATCATGATATCATCATCATCATCATCTCATCATAATATCATCATCATCTTATCATAATATCATCATCATCATCATCATCATCATCTCATCATGATATCATCATCATCATCTCATCATGATGTCATCATCATCATCTCATCATAATATCATCATCATCATCATCATCTCATCATGATGTCATCATCATCATCATTTCATCATGATATCATCATAATCTCATCATGATATCATCATCATCATCATCATCATCATCATCTCATCATAATATCATCATCATCTCATCATAATATCATCATCATCATCATCATCATCATCATCATCTCATCATGATATCATCATCATCATCTCATCATGATGTCATCATCGTCATCTCATCATAATATCATCATCATCATCATCATCATCTCATCATGATGTCATCATCATCATCATTTCATCATGATATCATCACCATCATCATCATCTCATCATCATCTCATCATGATATCATCATCATCTCATCATGATATCATCATCATCATCATCTCATCATGATATCATCATCATCATCATCATCATCATCATCATCATCATCATAATCTCATCATCATCATCATCATCATCATCATCATCATCATCATCATCATCAAATCATCATGCTATCATCATCATCATCTTATCAAAATATCATCATCATCTCATCATGATATCATCATAATATCATCAACATCATCATCATCATCATCATCTCATCATGATATCATCATCATCATCATCATCATCTCATCATGATATCATCATCATCATCATCATCATCATCATCATCATCATCATCATAATCTCATCATCATCATCATCATCATCATCATCATCATCATCATCATCATCATCAAATCATCATGCTATCATCATCATCATCTTATCAAAATATCATCATCATCTCATCATGATATCATCATAATATCATCAACATCATCATCATCATCATCATCTCATCATGATATCATCATCATCATCATCATCATCTCATCATGATATCATCATCATCATCAAATCATCATGCTATCATCATCATCATCATCATCATCATCATCATCTCATCATGATATCATCATCTCATCATGATATCATCATCATCATCTCATCATGATATCATCATCATCATCCTCTCATCATGATATCATCATCATCATCTCATCATGATATCATCATCATCATCATCTCATCATGATATCATCATCATCATCATCTCATCATGATATCATCATCATCATAATCTCATCATGATATCATCATCATCATAATCTCATCATGATATCATCAACATCATCTCATCATGATATCATCATCATCATCATCATCTCATCATGATATCATCATCATCATCCTAATCATCATCAAATCATCATGATATCATCATCATCATCATCTCATCATGATATCATAATCATCATCATCATCTCATCATGATATCATCATCATAATCATCATCTCATCATAATATCATCATCATCTCATCATAATATCATCATCATCATCATCATCTCATCATGATATCATCATCATCATCATCATCTCATCATGATATCATCATCATCATCTCATCATGATATCATCATCATCATCATCATCATCATCATCTCATCATGATATCATCATCATCATCATCATCAAATCATCATGATATCATCATCATCATCATCATCTCATCATGATATCATAATCATCATCATCATCATCTCATCATGATATCATCATCATCATCATCATCATCATCATCATCTCATCATAATATCATCATCATCTTATCATAATATCATCATCATCATCATCATCTCATCATGATATCATCATCTCATCATGATGTCATCATCATCATCATCTCATCATAATATCATCATCATCATCATCATCATCTCATCATGATGTCATCATCATCATCAATTCATCATGATATCATCATAATCTCATCATGATATCATCATCATCATCATCATCATCATCTCATCATAATATCATCATCATCTCATCATAATATCATCATCATCATCATCATCATCTCATCATGATATCATCATCATCATCTCAACATGATGTCATCATCATCATCTCATCATAATATCACCATCATCATCATCTCATCATCATCTCATCATGATATCATCATCATCATCATCTCATCATGATATCATCATCATCATCATCTCATCATGATATCATCATCATCATCATCATCATCATCATAATCTCATCATCATCATCATCATCATCATCAAATCATCATGCTATCATCATCATCATCTTATCAAAATATCATCATCATCTCATCATGATATCATCATAATATCATCAACATCATCATCATCATTATCTCATCATGATATCATCATCATCATCAAATTATCATGCTATCATCATCATCATCATCATCATCATCATCATCATCATCATCATCTCATCATGATATCATCATAATATCATCATCATCATCTCATCATGATATCATCATCATCATCTCATCATGATATCATCATCTTCCTCTCATCATGATATCATCATCATCATCTCATCATGATATCATCATCATCATCATCTCATCATGATATCATCATCATCATCATCATCATCATCTCATCATGATATCATCATCATCATCATCTCATCATGATATCATCATCATCATCATCATCATCATCATCATCATCATCATCATCATCATCATCATCTCATCATGATATCATCATAATATCATCATCAAATCATCATGATATCATCATCATCATGATATCATTATCATCATGATCTCATCATCATCATCATCTCATCATGCTATCATCATCATCATCATCATCATCATCATCATCATCATCATCTCATCATGATAATATCATCATCATCATCATGATGTTATCATAATCATCATCATCAAATCATCATGCTATCATCATCATCTTCATCTCATCATAATATCATCATAATCTCGACATGGTATCATCATATCATCATCATCATCATCATCTCATCATGATATCATCATCATCATCATCATCATCATCATCATCATCTCATCATGATATCATCATCACCATCTCATCATTATATGATCATCATCATCA